>CALYDF020002824.1:0-30516 GCA_944474145.2 Dicrocoelium dendriticum | reverse complement strand
GTCCATATCTGATACCTCGGTTGAACCGATTTCCAAAGTAACAACGAAACAAGTTAGTTCATCATGTTCAGTCATTTATACAGCAATATTAAGAGTAATTAATGAAAACGACAGTTTCCACCAGAACGGACCTGGAATCTATCAGACTTTCGGCTATTCATAACCGGTTAAACGCATCGGTCGTGCAGCAGACTAATTCTTATCTCTTGACAACACAAAGCAAGAGCGGATCACGGTTGTGTAATAAACAAGTTTGCAGACGTAAGTAATGACCCAGCTGCAACAACATAGGTTGTTGCATCTCGTAAGCCCGTACTTAGGTGGTTTACCGGGTTGTCAAAATGGAGCAATATTTTTGCGATAGCACCGACAGTAGCTTTATATGTTCCTTATAACTATGCTTTAACGACTACCATTTGATTTCTTTATGGTACTCGTTAGGCATTCACTGCAGGTGAAAAAATTCATTGTGATACTTTCGTCAGCTAAATAATGTGACAGAGATCTGCGAAAATGTATGGTACGAAAATACGATCAAAAGAATTTTACTATCTAGCTGAAAGTTGAGACGCGCTCAGGGGAAATGTACAATGTGTTATAATGAGTAAGCAATGCAACTGCTTGATAAGTCCGCAGTGATGGTTGTAAAACCAAAAGTAGAAAATAGCAGGAAATAGAGAGGAGCTCGCTTATTAAGTGGATTACCAAGATATTCACACTAAAACTGCTGCAATTTTCTCACGAAACTTTATTGTGACGACAGGTGAGCACATAGTTTTGTTCGTGTTATGCCATCCTCACAGTGAAACAAAATATATCACGCAGTATAAACGGGATGGCGTGTCGTCATGTCGTTTTTTGAAAAGCCTTATGGTGGGGGCATAATGTCGCGCATTATTTTCAAAACATCTGCGGTCTAAAAGAAGTTTGTCAGCAACCAAGTCGACTGTAGTGCGTGGCAAGTTCGAGCTGGTAGCTACTCACGTTACTAGTTTGACTGAGTGGAAATAGGTCGCGACAGGCGTTTTTCGGTTCATGAGTAAGGAGTGAACCATATAAAGAATCCTCACTGACGTAGATATCTACCGCTGTAAGATCCCACGGCTTAAATTTCTGTTGGTAGGGTTTTGAATCAATCCCCAACGATCTCGGTCGCTCTTTGTAAAGTTTTATGCACATAAGTATGGTTTTGCATCAGGGACGACAGGATTAAATCGATTATTTCATATTCCATATGAAGTTGTATAGCACTTTCGGAAAACCATATGCCTCCAAATATTCGAAAACTCTGTAAGAATGCAAAGTGCTGACTGGCTCTTCTCCATGTGTTTTTGGTCTGTTTCAGGAAGATAATATTATCCTGCACTATTAATCGGTGATTGCTCTCCTGACAACCACCTTGTAGCTGCTGCTCCCCAAGTCGTTTATCATATCTAAACTGATGTCTTATGGTCCTGACTTTGCATTTTGCTGTTTAACTGGAGCCTTTCTTCGGATGACCACTTGTATGCCCCGTCGAGATTTCTCTGCAGTGGCGCTTTTGTAACTTCTTCCAGTTGAGCACGTAACTCGCCTGAGGAAGTTGGCGGGAGCTTACCTTTCCAACTAAAAGGCAAGCTTAACATCCTGAATCTCTCTTCTGGTTGCAAGGAAGCAATAATGAAATCTCCACAGTCTGAAGAGGCGGTGTCCAGTATCGTTAGTTTTCTTGAACGGTCCACTATAATTTTGACGTTGGTTGACTTTATCTGGTTGATGGACAATGCTATGAGGGCCAGTTTATCACTGAAATGTCGTAGGCGCTTCTGCAGCGAAAACCGGTCCTGACCATGATCAAGATATCACCGGCGTAGCCGAGATAATCAATGGGCCCTAATGGGGATGTCCAGGGTTCAGAGAGTAACTCTTGAAGAGCCTCGTCCAGCGTCATGATAAACAGTAAGGAAGAGAGAGAAAGCCTCCCTGTCTAACTCCTCGTTCCGGATGGAGGTGAACATTGTTGAAAGTGGAAGTAGCTAAGGAATAGTAGGAAGCAAGGTAATCCGGTAGCAGAGGGGGTGCGCCAAAAGCAGAGACCGCGCGTAGTAAGGACTGATGAGAGATAGAATCAAGGGCTTTGGAAATATCAATTGAAGCAAAGGAAAGTGGAGAGTATGAAGAATGAGCGTGTCGTAGTGCTGCGTGCATTATCGCAGTTGCTTTAAATCATCCAATTTTTATGTAGAAAGCCAAATTGTAGACGATTTGAAGGAATAGTGGGGACCCAGCGTCATCATCATCATTATTATACATGTCAGCTAGAGGTGAGAAAACACCTCCGCTATTGTACCGCAATACATAAAGGAAATACATACATAAATACAATACATAAAAGAAAAATAAATATGACAGTTGCATGCCAGCTGAGCCACCAGCAACGGATAGGCATCGTTCCGGTAAGCTAGCAGCCAGCTACTAGGCAAAAATGTTTATTATGTTTTACCCTACTAAATGAGCTCGTAGATAGAGGGGGAGGCTAAAAGGGATGGGGAGGGACAAAGAAACTCACAGCAGGAACGCCCCTGGGGTCGGCTCCTTGCCATGTCAGCAAGTGCATCCAGCCAAACGTGTTTACCGTCTTTTGGACCCCAAACAGGGAGCTGTGAAGCTCTAACCGAGGCTAGCTCCGAAGTGATAGACTTCATTTCTCTGGACCAAGTCATCGCTTGACCACCTCTCCTCGTCTTCCACCCACATCCCCGGTGAGAATACAACGCAAGTCGAGGGAGTCGGTGGACTGGCACGCGCAACCCTGCGGTCAACTAGGATTAGATGAAGCAGACGCGTAAAGACGGAAGTGACGGAAATAGGCCGAAATAACTCAGGAGAAGAGGGTGCATCTGCCTTGGGAACAAAAATGATCCGTGCTGTATTCATGTGTGAAGAGAAGGGCGAAGAAGCGAGGAGAGCGTTGAGAAACGCAGTTACAAAAACGGGGTTCATCTTCAATACATCCCGTGGTGTGACAAGGTCAACCCCGGTGGGGAGCCTTGCATTTGATGAAGCGCTGCGCGCAGCTCCTCTTGGGTGATGGGTCTCGCCAAATCTGGGTTAGTGGGGATGATATTGCGAGGTGGACGGTCGTCATGTACTGGAGGCTCAGAAATGACTTTTGTCCAGAAGTCCGTAAAACCAGGGATACGGTCGAATTCTTGCAGGAAAGCCGTTCGGCATCTGCCATCAATAACAGTTGCTGCCGCATCTTTACGCCTCTTATGATAGAGACGTTGGATGCAGCCATATTGTAGGCGTTGGCGTTGCTGATTTTTCTTAATGACTTTCGGTACCATTTTTGCGTTTCGTCCGCGCCCATCTACGAGGGAATAGGCTGGTACATGCGGCATGAAGCTCCATACTATACTGTTCTCGCGAGATGTCGTCAGGTAGGGAAAGCAGCATGTTGAGAAGCAGAGAATTTTGTTCGCTATTGGCAGATTTGCACCCCCGCGCCAATCGTTGAGCCTCCCCTAGCAGAATGCGGAATGGGGCTGTGTCATCGACCATCTATGTGGTAGAAAGTGTAATTGAGCCTGCGGAAAGGGAGGGAGGAATGATCAAGTTAACAGGAGCGCTGAGTGGCAAATTGTGGACATGGGCCTTGGCCCCGATTGGTAGTTTATTCTATTGTCCGCGTTTAAGGGCGAATACTCTCACCTCAAAACAAGGTCCTCCAGAGTGCTTTGTGATGCATCCAGGTCAACGGGAAGTAGACAGAACCCAATCAGGATAAACAAATAAATGAATGGTATATTCTCTGTAAAACGAGACACACCTGTATAGGTGTGAACAACTATGCGTACAAGCATAGCTTTCTGTATTGTGGGTGAAGCAACTGTTGCAGTGGAAGTATTATTGTATGTAGTAAATCGATCAATCCTGTTCGTTGGTGGTGGGGTGCTTGCAGTATGGATGTCTTCGGTTGCCACAATCCGGGTAAGTTGTATTAGTGAGTCATCTGATGTCAAGAATTACGAGGTCGAAGGTGTACACCGACGTAGCTGCAGCGGTGAAAGGGAGGACGGTTGCATAACTATCGGAGCGAGCGAAACCCGAGACTCTACACACTGCGCACGCGAATCAGCACATTGCCAACGGATGCGCTGCAGACGTTTCCTTTTGCACTCCTTCGTCCGCGCGGTGAATGTTCTCTGTAATTTGTGCAGGAAAGTAACGAGTTTAGGGCAGGATCTAACAAGGTTTGAGGCCGCTTTACTTAGCTGTCTATCTTTCTTAGTCGACCAAGTAAAGGATTGTGCAGGAAGTCGTGCTAGACAGTCTGCGTTGTATTGAACGGAAAGTCGATGTCGTCGGCGTTGAGCAAGGCCTCTTTGCGAAGCTAAGGAACGTCGGCAGGTACGGCAACTGAAATCGTGGAAACTGGCTGCGGCTGCAGTAGCGAGAAAGACTGTTGGATTTCTTCGGTGGACGGCGAGATGACTCAGGAGACCACTGCGTGTCTTAAAGGTCCGATGGCATAAATCGCAAGTTCTAAGTTGTGTTACGGTGGAAACTGGTAGGGTGGTTTGCAAAGGGTTCGCGGGAAACGAAACAGTGTGATACGATTCCATCGTTTGGTAAGTAGGCAGTTTCGAGGGTCGAGGAAGAGAGACGTATGGAAGTGTTGTCACGAGGCGTGTGGGGGACGGTGACATAGGGCAGCGGTTCCGTAGGGTGGATTCGGATGCAGCGGAGGCTGATGCGTTTGCATCGTTGGTATATTATCCAGCAGTGCCGCTGGTCCGATGGTTTCAGCCAGAGTAAAGAGGGGGACAAGCCGAAGCTTGCGCCGTGGGTCGTTCATAGGCCCCGATCCGCGGCTGGGGTTTTGGGTGTGGTGGTTGTGGTTGTGAAAAAGGATCCGAGTTCTCGGGAGGAGTGTTTACTACGGTGGGTGGGACTGGAGAAGATTCATCGGATAGCCAAGGGCAGAGGAGATGTATCTCTGAGGCGTTCGCAGAGGCCTTTGGGCCTGATGGGGTTCTGAGGTTTCGTTTAGCGAAGATTTCAACAGCCGTGGCAACAGCAGGAGAGAGATAACCGGAAACCTAGGTCGGCGGCGGGCATACTGGAGAATGAGCGGCGTTCGGCATGGCCACGCTATCCCAAGTGAAAAGGCTATAGCCAGAGCCAACTGTTGACGAGTGGCAGGTGGTGGCTTTTTACCGTCTAGCTTGAGATGGTTGTGTAGGCCGGCGATTCCATTTCAGAAGTTGTAGCCTTCTCGTGACAGCTGCCTCCGTACTCTTCGGAATCCGGTGTGTAAGCTGTGTCACCAGTGTACTCCGAGTCCGTACATGGGCGTTCATCTCCGTCGCCACACTAAATAATTCCTCGTCCTCTTGCTGGGTCCACCCTTCTAACCGCACTGCTATTCCTGACCTTAACATCTCCAGGTATTCGTTAGGGTGCAGGCACCGCAAAAGCCGTAGTAAAGCAGCCCGGGATTGGTACTCCTGTGGAAAATGGGAGCAGCCGTGGCAGGAGGAAGACGATGGGGGGGTTGGGTGGGAGATTGAGGGTTGGGGGCTGTGCACCAGGAGGTTAACGGTAAATAGTTGTGTAAGTAATCCATTTAAGCAAGGTTTACTGAGAGACGCGAGTGACCATAGGACTCAGGACGCATAAACATAAGCTAAAGCATATAATGCTAAAAACCTACGAAGAAGAAATGTGATTAAGCCTAGTAAAATGTAGCTGGATGCTTTAAAGGAAAGAGGCTAACAAATTTCGCAGACATACAGGGTCAATGGCGGTTGGGTGCGGAGTCAAGAGAAGTGCAAATGAAAATGTAGGTAATGTGGGTGAGCAAAATGTAGGCATCACGATATCAAAGAGACATACTAGACAAACAACCTAAAAAGGTAGAATATGGATAGGGTATAGCTGAGATTAAGAAATAGCATGAAAGACTGACTAGAAGAAACGCCCCAAGGTAGGTAATGTTGGTAGCGCCTAATATCTGTATGCAAAAGGAAATCGGGCCGGGACGGGATATTAGTGTGAACTAAAAATGTAGTGATATTAAATCCAGTGAGAAAGAGTTACTCTAGTTGCGTGAATGCAATGACGGTTAAAAGTAAAGGAAAATAGGGAAGTTTTGCAAAGATTTTAACAAAGTTGGCATATTTAAAATGGATGCAAAATTATTACTGACCGTAAGACATGCGGTTTAGCAATACGATCAAATGTCTTTTTATGCGATCGAAATAAACCGGCGACATACTCATCTGGTTGTTATAGCTAAAATTGGAGGTCCAGAATTGGCAAACAGAAGTCCCTTGTGGCTTGGTAGTGTCATTTATACAGGTCAAATTTCAAGACATAAGCAGCGTAATTGTCCTGCCAACCGTTCGCTTTTTCACATTTTTGTTAAGAAATTTTGAGTCTGCTAGTGCGTCTATTCCTTCAAAAGTTTGCTGCTTAGCAGCCTGAATTGAATGTAGCAAACTGAATACCTACAGTGACGCGCATTGCAAATTTAAGATCTTCTCGCACTTCACCGTTTGAAATCAATCGGTTACATTTAGTAAATTTGCTTGCTTTTGTTCATATAGGTTTGTTAGAAATGACGCGGTAGATGTGTTTCTGTACAACATGGTCGACAAGGCATTGTTTCATTTGGTAGATATCATAAGTTACAGGAATGTGGGCCTCATGTGAACTAACCATTTGAGTTTGTAGATGTAAACGTACATTCTGAACTCGTTTAATCTGGGTTTCTCAAGCTGATAGTTGCAGCCGGTTGTGCTTGTTGTCGGTTCAGGATATCATGCGAATCCTAACGAAGATCCCGTTGGTTAACTGGGCTTTATTAAATGTTCCTTTAGCGATGCTGAATGGGCTAAGTAATGGAAGAGTAATTGGTGAAGGTAAATTGTGCTTCTTCGCACGGAATCAATAAGCATTTTGCTGATAGAATACCCAAGTAAAGGAACGTCATTTTTACTTGATGGCGATCAGTTTTTCTAAAGGAAACCTCATGCTAAATACTTATGGAAAAGCCTGTACATTTCGTAAAGTCTACCCAAACGAGCAGATAAACTAGTTTTCATAAACTAGTTAGAGCTAAGCCCAATGTGGATCAAAATGGACCTATTCATTAACATAGGTGGTTTATTAACTTTTAAGGCATATTCCACTGTTCGTGTGGTATACGTGACAAAGAGAAGCCTGCCAACTCAGCTTGTGTTCTGGCACTGCTTGAGCCAGCTTAAGCGCTGTGTAATTTCCAGACAAAACGTGCAAAAGCTGCGTTACCCCATACTTAGAACATGCAGAGTTGACCGTCAGACTCACGCCAGGAAAAGATGCTTACTTCTTCTTTAGATGATATCAAGAACATTTGCCGAGTTCGATTTTACCTTGTTATAAAGTTGTCAATTCGCAGCGCCGAACCTATTACTATGCAGTTTGTTTCCAACATTCCATAACTCATTTTGCACTTTAGTTATACTCAATTGGCTCTACCAAGCGCTACTGCAACCCCCAAGTTTTACGTGGCTGATCTACAAGACTGAATCTAACAGGTATTTTCCAGTAGACACTTTCCATTGTCAGACCCTTGATTCGATGCAAATACGAGTTATTACCCTCTGGATATCTCCGCTGAGAATGCTTTGCTCATCATTTGACCCTTTATTGTCTTCCTATTAAGCAAGATATTTGCTTGACCTTAATTAGAAGATGCGTTGTAAGTAGTTCTCAGTGTATCACATTTTTCATTGATAAGATCTAACAGGGAAGCTATAGTGCTAAGCTTTGCTGACACGCTGCAGCACATGAGTGTTCATGGGACCAAAACGTTGTCTTTGGAACAGTAAAACATATTACGACGTGAAATCATGTCCCATTGATGTTTTGATTACAAGGCATTAACTTGAGCCAAGCATATCTGACTTATTTTGATCCATGATGAGCTTTCTGACTAAGCTGATGTCTGCCGCTGATATATCTAAGCACTAATTCGATGGTCTTTAAAAAGTCAAAATTAATGTTTTCGTGAAAAGATGAATAATAGTTCATTTATTTTTGTAGTCCTCTTTGAACCATCTATTATGTTAATTAGAACGTTTAAATATCGACCCACCTAGCAGCTGATCTGATTGCATTGTTTAAACATGATTGTGTTTGCATTCCGAGTTCTGTCTATCACAGTGATTAAATAACGGATCGTCAGACGTCACAGCGGACAGCCTTGTGAATTACAGAGACACAGGATAATGTAAGCTGATATGCTAGTATAAAAGTGACACCTAGATATCTTTGTCTGAAATGTTTTAGACGGATTACCAAGGGAACAATTTGTATTCTCGATCAGATAGTTTGTGAGGTTAATGTACAGGAACTCTGATACCCAATGCTTCTAGAAGGATTGGATGTGCAGATAAAGGGGATACTGAGATCGGACATGTGAATTTGACAGAAACTAGTGAAGCCATTGGCTGGATCGCCTAGTAAGATTTCGTGGACGCAAAGTAGTTTACACTATATGTAGGTAGCTTGTATCTATGGTTTATTTGAGAGCAGAATGTTCTTACACGACATTCCCTGTCCATCGGTTTGGACTAAACCGTCAAGCTGGCCAAACCAAACGTGTTTAAACGGGGACGGATACTAACTACTTCGTCATTCGTTGTCATGTTTTTTATTTGCTGCATACTATTCTATTTGTTTTGGGTTCCGATTTGAAAAAGCTATCCGAAGCTCAAAAACCTTCTGCTTAGAGCTCTAATACGTTTTACCTCTATAGATACTGCTCATAGCTATATTGAGGAAGCCAAGATATTCTACTACTTTTGAACTTTATCTGACTGGATGGCAAGAAGCGCACACTACGGCCCTATCCTCATTTGTTGCCATGCAGAGTGCCACTTGCCGGTAATCCATAGCTGTTTCTATCCTAATGACTTTTATTCAGTGATCTATGTAAAGTTTGTTAAAGTGATTACTTAGGCGATATCAAAAGGTAGTGTGAACTGGTAAGTGCAGAAATATGTGTTCATCGACGTTGTTGTACTCCCTGCACCACTAATCAACCAAGCTGTTAGCACGTTAAATGTGTACAGAAATGTTCGGGTACTAGTTATCCGAGATGCAGTCAAGTCTAATCAAGCACTATGGATTAATTAAGGGGTCCATTTACCGAAAATCAACTTGGTCCGGGCAGTACCTACACCTCACCTGTTTCACACCTGTGCCGTACAAACGGACATTTGTGAAGTCTCTAGTTAGTTGTGTTAGACGAATTTGTTCGACCGACTGTCTGGAAGACGAGCTAGTATTAATTACGGTAGCACTAATGGCGGACAGCTACTCTAGTAAGATTTATCGAGAAACACAGCCAATCGCGAGGGCCAAGGGATTTAGTGCACACGGCAGCCAAGAAAAGAGTGTGTTTTGAATTAGCTTTTAAAGGTGATTCAGCCACGTTTAAGGCAACTAAGCGTATAATCATCAGCTCGCACCACGTTCTTTCCATCAAAACTTGGTTTTAACTGTATTGCTGAATTAAAGAACATGGTCCGAAATGCTACGTGTATGTGACAATGTGAAGGGTTGTCCAAAATTTTGCAAAAGTGGGCTACAGAGAGGATAAAATAAACTAAGTTTGGATGAGCTATTTGGGAGTGGCAGATCCGGATGGGGAAGATATCCCATCTAGACCCTCTACTGCTTGCTTACATTCTAGTGATACTCTTTCAAATTGCCTTTCTCAGGTCTGACTGATATGTCGCAAAACAATTCACTTGAGGCGTGCAGTGGCTGCTGCGTAATTTCCATGCCGCATTGCAGTGACGGATAGCAATAAGCAGGTACTTTAATTTCCCCTAGTTTTTATAGAGACGGAAGGTGGCCCAAATGCTTGACATTTTTCGTCACATCAAGTTGTGGGGTCCAGTTCGCTACGAACACATTCTACAGCTACTATTGATAAACCTTGCGAACAAATTCCGATATGAGATGCAGTTAAGCATGGGGAATCGGTGAGAAGCTGGGTGAATTCAAACCCGCAATCTTAGTTGCTAGATTCAGCTTCCATAGGGCCTACTGTACAAGCAAAATATGTTCGCCTTCCTAAGAGACGTTCAACAAACTGTGTACTCTATATTTGTAGGTTTAAACATGTCCGCGTAGAATGTGAGCAACTCGCACTAGTCACAGTCAGTGGCAATGCTATCTCCCCAAACGATGTAGGCTCTCATTAATGTCGCGCTGGAGGAACTCGTGGTAGTCTATTCCTCTGATCAGGTATTTAACTTTAAAGTCACTCCCGGGTATCATGACATTTACCTCATTATTCGCGCTACATATTTGTTGGGAGCTGAAAGCATGCGCGGTTCCAGCAATCAAATCGAATTGAGGAAGACAACGAATAGTGGACCCTTTCCTCCAACTATTTTCTCCCGAGAAAGTCATGTATTCAACCTGGATTGGACTTGAAATGGCATAGTTCTGACGCTCATAAAGTAGGATAGATTGCTTCAGTCTGTCGAGCACCCTCGAAAAGTCCAGGTAGATGACATTGGCTTCTGTCCTACCGTCTACAGCTTCGGTCAAAACACTTTGTCCAATCAACGGACTCATAATACATGATTGATACCGAAGAAACACATTATTCGCTGCAGCAACAATGACATGAGCAAATTCCTGACTCTAGCAAACACTGGTCGGGAAAGCTTCCGGGCAGTAACTATCGCAGCAGGGAACAGGGTATTGCGAACCTCAGCAGGCGGATGATACGGCAAATATTTTGCTTAAAACGTCCAGGATAGCAGAGTAAAAAAGTGAACACCAATGAGTGAACATAATTACTTCTCTGTTTGTTGTAATCACCTTTTAGTCGGCTGTCGAAATCCGTGATAACAAACAATACCAAGAATAAGACATAAAAGCAATCAAGAAGAATCTGCATAGATTCTGCAAGAATGCATGGGGTAATTGTTATATCAAACTTAATTCATTTTAGTGGATAAAAATTAAATTCGGAGAGTATAGGTGGACTTGAAGGTCAATGTGAGCTGACAGTACTTCCTTTCTGGATTGTAAATTACTACATGGGTGTGGTTTGAGCATACTGCCGGAGGCGGCACAGGTGCCCCTGAAAATACTTTGATGGAAGTGCCTCGTTTAGGCGGAGTTATTGCTCGTTGTGTACGGCATTCCTGCTACTAGTAACACAGCGGAGTCGACATTACTTATCTAGTAAACGTTCGTCAAGTAATCTAGGTGAGTTCCGAAAACAGAAGAAACTCCTTAGCTGAAGCATCTGTGTACGGTGCTCCAGAACTTTATCTCCGGAGCGTGTTAACGATCGGTCAGCGGCTTGTGTATTTCAAGGGTTTGCGAAGACTGTTGTTAACAAAGGAAGACTTAAACGTCCGTGTGTTAAAGCATCTCTGAAGAAGCTAAATTAATCGAACTGCAGTGTGTTTACCAACGTGCAATCCACACAAGCAGGATGAAAAGAAAGAGTTTAATCCTGCCATCACGCACTATAAAGCATTTTCGTGCCAAGGAGTAGTGAACACTGAGCGCTGAATAATGTATTGTTGGAGCAAGTAGCAACATAAATCTGTACAACTTCATCGGGTTATATTATAAACGGTCATAAGGGTATTTCTTACTCGTCTATACTCTGATCGTTCTCTAAGTGCATGTGTGATATTTGAAAGGCTCCGAATTAAAGAACCACTGTGCTCAAAAATGTGAGATGTCATTGTCAGTGTGCTATCGTCCCCTGCTTCGAAAGATGAAGAAATGTAAACCTAGCAATGTGTTGAACTGCCGCACAGATTTAATTTCCATGACATGTTTTGCTAGACTGTACCGAACGTTTAGCACTCTCCGTTCGAAGCGTACAGGGGAGGGGGAACTCGCTTCAAATCCAGCACCACAAAAGTTTACTAGTGTTCACGTTTGTTGCAAGGTGTTCGCAAATGAAGTAGTGACCTCAGCGTGGGGAAGCCACCTAAAGGTCAAATGAGGTAGGTCATGGCGCTGTCGACTGGCAACCAACGATAGGACGATATGTAGAGTCCTAGCTTCTCTCATCTGTCTTCGTACGGTAATCGACGTAAACAAGGAATGAGACTGGTAGCCACAAGCTGGACTCGTAAGATTTCATGACGCGCCTCGGGTGATTGGACAACAGGTGGGCTGCCGTTCACCATCATCATCATTATACACATCAGCTAGAGGTGGGAAAACACCTCCGCTATTGTGCCGCAATACATAAAGGAAATACATACATACATATAATACAATACACAAAGGAAAATAGATGCAACAGTTGCATGCCAGCTGAGCTACCAGCAACGGATAGGCATCGCTCCGGTAAGCTTCCAGCCAGCTACTAGGCAAAAAGAAAAAAATTTTAAATTATGTTTTACCCTAGGAAATGAGATCGTAGATGGAGGGGGAGACTAAAAGGGATGGGGAGGGACAAAGAAACTCACAGCAGGAACGCCCCTGAGATCGGCTCCTTGCCATGTCAGCAAGTGTATCCAGCCAAACGTGTTCACCGTCTTTTGGACCCAAACCAGGGAGCCGTGAAGCTCCAACCGAGGCCAGCTCCGAAGTGATGGATTTCATTCCTCTGGACTAAGTCATCGCTTGGCCACCTCTCCTCTTCTTCCACCCACATCCCCGGTGAGCAAACAACGCACGTCGCGGGAGTCGGTGAACTGGCATGCGTAACACGCGGCCGAGCCATCGGAGCCTGGTGCGGGAAATAACGGTGCTGAGCGGTTCAGATCCTTTTCCTGGGCCGTAAACAAGGTGTCGAACACGCTCGTTACTCACGCGGTGTTCCTACCAGATATGAGCCAAACTGCGAAGGCACAGATGGTCGAACGTAGCTAGCCTCTTCAAGTCCGCCGACCTTAGGGGCCAGGTTTCACAACCGTACAGAAAGGTCGAACGTACCGCTGCATTGTACACTCTACCCTTCAGGACAAGTGTGATGTCGCGCCGCCGCCATAAGTGGCGAAGGTTAGCAAAAGCACTCCGAGCTTTCTCTATACAGTTCGTGATCTCTTCTTCGATCCCAAGGGCACTGATACAACTTCCCAGGTAATTGAATTTCTGAACGACTTCTAGCTGATCCCCACCAAGGGTCAGCGCAGGAGGCGATCCATGCCAATCTTGGAAGAACGCTTTGCATTTCGATGGTGCAAAGCAAAGCCCGAAGCGATTGACAGCCAGTTCTAATCTGTCCAGTGCGACTTGGCACGTCTGGGAGCTGTCACAGATGAGAGCAATGTCGTCTGCATACTCCAAGTCAAGAAGTCGTTCTCCTGGGAGTAGCTCCACACTTTCCAAGTCATGTCCTGTAAATGCAAACTCCATGACTTCGTCAATAGCGAAGTTGAAGAGGAAAGATGACAGCGGGCATCCTTGTCTCACACCGCTAGAGATATTAAAGGGTGACGACAGCTTGCCGTAAGCCCTCACGCTGCCCGTGCTACGCGCATATAATGCTTGGATAATATTTACATATTTCTCGGGCACACCTTTCCTGAGTAGACAATTCCAAATGGCACATCAATCAACCGAATTGAAGGCACCTTTGATGTCGGTGGGCCGCCAATATGTGTGGCGGTGCTCCAACAACTGACTCAAAGTGGAGATGTGGTCAATGCAGCCACGATCACGACGAAACCCGGCTTGCTCCTCACGAATCTGGCTTTCACGAGCGCCAGTCAGTCCGTTAAGAATTATTGAGGCTCGTAATTTGGAGGCGATGGGTTCGGACTGATTCATCTGTGGTTGCCGCATTCCGAACGCGATCCTCCTTGGAAGATGGGAACAACAATGGAGCGGCTCCAGTCGGTTGGGACAGTCTACTGCTCCCACAGTTCCACTTGTAATTCATGTAAAGCATCAACAAGAACAGAGCCTCTGAATTTGAAGAGGGCTGGAGGAACATCATCTGGTCCCGCGGCTTTATTCAACTTCAACAGTCCGATCTCACGTTCGACTTCTGAGCGAGAGGGTGGATCCAAAGGGACAGCCCACGGAGCAGGACGATCAGTGACTGGCGAATCGAACAATTCTAGCCGATTAAATTGCTTTTCAAGATGCTCAACCCAATCCTCCAAACGTTTTGACAAATTGTGGATAGGCTGTCCACTCTCATCACAAATTGTTTCACTAACACCAGGCCTCCTGCTGCCTGTTTCCCGTATCAGCTGGAATAACTTAAGATGGTTGCCAAAGGCAGCGGCCACTTCCATATCTGACGCACGATGGGACCACCAAGATTCGCGGTCTCTCTTCAGGCTAGCGCGGAGTTTTGCCCGGAGCTCTTTGCGAGTTTCATTGTGCTTGCTTCCAGCCGGGATATGCCGGCGAGCGTCGATAAGTTCCAGAGACCGAGAAGAGATCCAATATCCATGTTGGCTTTTAGACATACCACATGAGGATTTGCCTGCTGCTAGTAAGGTCTGGCGAACATGTGACCAGTGACCATCAATTGTCTCCCGTGAGCGATTGCTCAACTCGCATGTCAGCGTACTTTGATACGCATTCAAAACAGCTGGCTTTGTCAGTTGGCTGGTGTCAATGCGCTCACAGCGTCGTCGTGGGCGTCCGCCAAAGCGCATCCGCATGTCAGCACATACAAGTGTATGATCGGTGTCCACACATGTGCTCCAAATCGGGCGACAGTTCTGGATGCAGCCTCTCCAGCGGTAACTGATAGCAATGTGATCGATCTGCTTCCAAGGCTGGTTCGAGGCTGGTGGGCGCCAAGTCACCCTCCGGCGGGTGCTGTGTCGGAAATTAGTGCTCGCAAGAAATAAGCGGGCATCTTCACACAAATGAACTAACCGCTCACCGTTATCATAACGGGAGTCTATACCGTGCTGACCGCCCAGATGCATTTCATCAGTGGACAACTTTCCAACTTGTGTGTTCAGATCCCCCGCCAGCACAACCGTGTCCGTGCTTCTTCTGTGGCGAAGGAGCTGTGTCAGTTGGCGGTAGAAGTCGTTCTTTACCGAATCATCGCTACAGTTTGTGGACGCGTAGGCAGCGATGATGAATAGACACCTATTAGTCCCGCGCGACTTCGAAGCTTTAAACGAGCCAGCCAATCGGACCGCACACATCCGGCTACTGATTGGAATCCAATCAACCAGAGCAGCTTCAGCCCGGGGACTCAGGACAATGCCAACACCAGCTTGGCCGGTGCTCGAAGCTGCATCGTCACCGGATAGGCGCACTGAGAATATACTGCTTGCGTCACCTGAAGGGGATCGCAGAGTGAGCACAGAGCTTGAGTATTGCAGGCGGGTCTCTGATAAGCAGCAGATATCGATCGAGAGTGTCTCCAATGTTCGGGCAAGTGCTGCTTGTTGACCGATCTGTAGTAGTGTGCGTACATTAAGGCATGCCAATCTGAAGGAGGATCGAGGGCTCCAAATGGAAGCCGATGAACTGGAATGGATCGCTTGGTTGGACATGGGCTTGTCGACAGGTGTGACGCTCCGCGTTGGGCTGCCGTTACCTAGTATTGTAGTTATAATGCAAGAGAAGGGACAATTGGAGGCCACTTCAGACCGAGTAAAGTATCCTCGTTTGTGCGTCAGTAGCATGCGCGGCCCGTTACGATATTGTCTGTTCCCATTATCCATATATTTTAAATTGCAGATCGAGAGTACACCTCGATCCTTCACAGAAGGCGTGAGATGTAGCATTTGGCCGTCGAGGATATAATGTCCGCAGTCAGCACCCTTCTCTGGGCTCATGAATACCGACATGGTTGGGTTAACGGCGTGGCAGATTACACAGACCAAGTGAAATGCCGGTTGAGTCCTTGCTGAATTAGGCAGCAACCACGTGGGATAGGATTCCTCTCTTAATCTTAAGATTTTCGGCAAAATATTCACATGGATATTATAGAGGCTGAAGTAAATGCTTGTTGGGGACTCGGAACAGAGAGGGCCTCAACACCGTGTCTTGGGGTACGCCACTAGTGAAGAGACACGTGTGAGTTCGATAGCTGTCAAACTGTTCTACGAGGAACTCGTGTGGCCCCTGGTGCAGTGAGCTGACTAGCATGATCACTTTCCTTTTGTGGAGGATGACTTCGTGGTTTGCCTTGTCGAACCTCTTAATAAAGTCGAGATGTTGGCCGATAAGAGTAGAGAATCACGAAATAGAGCTTGTCAGGCTCAGTAGGTTTAAGGTAACCAAGTGTAGGCAGTAGTACAAACACCTCTTCCACAATTCACATCAGACTGTCGATTTCGCTAACCGGAGTACACGCTGCAGTCCGTACAGCCACCTGAACACATGCAAACACTGAAAAACATTGCATCGCCAACACGGATGCAAGTCCAGTGCAGGAGCTTAAGTGCTGGTAGATCACTTGTCTGCTTTAGACACCACGTTACTTTAGGAAAGATTGTTTCGGAATGGCCTTTCTGGTCGTTGCGATCTTCTCGAACTGCCGTCGTTCGCTCCGCTTGAACTGTTGCAAACATTCCGATGCCTCATATCCGCTTCACAGTTTTTGGAAGAGCTGGAGTAGACCGATCGATCACACCGTCCCCGCTGCGGTGGTTAAGCTATTTTTCAATACTACTGGTGGCACCAATACGTCGTGGTTGGTATTAATTTCCGGCAACTTAGTAGCCCAACCCTAGAACAGAGCAATGTCACTTCTACTTTTATAACAGCCAAGCAATCTTTCAAGGATGCAGCTTGTGACAGACCAATCCCCTTGGTTCTCGGTTCAAATTAGACTGCCGAAATCAACATTCCAGTAGTTGTGAGCTAGCTTGTCTGCACTGAGTCTAAGCAGGACGGAGTTGTGCACTTCGTCTTACGTGTTAGCTAACATACGTGCTGCGCTGCTCCAGTTTCAAATATCAAGTTCACGTATTTTGTTTGTGACATTTTGCAGCACCCGAAGTATGTCTTGAATTGCGACACGCGGTCTCAACTGCGACCCCGGTGACTTTGAAGTTAGGCTCTGCCATTCCAATCACTAGGAACGTATCAAAAGCAGAAAATTTATTCCGTTGCTACCTGCACTGCACTGCAATAGCGGAGAGTGAAACTCTTGGCACAGTGGTTGGTGGTTCTTACTATGATCAATGGGTCATTGACCTCAGCGAGAACTGCTTGACAGTGCGGTGCAATGGATGGGAGACAGCAATACCGAAACGCTCTACGAATTTGATACGACCTAACAATCGCGGGGCGTGAGTTGCAATTCACTCAAGCCCCCCCCCCCCGCGGACATTTTAAATCACACATGAGTAAAAATGAGGACGAATCATGTGGCGTCGGAAAAGCTGCAGCCAATCCGAGCAATGGCTCAGGCGATTGCGACAAAATGCACCCAGGTGCAGCTCAGCACGACTTAGGGGAATCGATCATACGGTCGCTCAGACAGATCACTGTATTTGCGGTAGGCGCTCACAGATCTTCTGAAAAAATATGACCGAAAGTGGATAAAGATGCGACCGCGGGCAGTCGAGAGTCTACAACAGCATGAGCAGATTGGCCACTGAATATTGAGAATAGCTAGTGCGAAAATAAAATGCTGGATTATTCCATAGTAGGTGGATCGGGCCCATGCGAAGAATCACGTTGCTGATTCCTGCGCAGCAGCAGCATACTGCAGCTGACTACATCGTATCCGGGTGCGATACTGTTATGGGGACCCAAAATCCCCATAAAGATCGTAAGCTTAAACCATGGAAGTTAATAAGACTCGATTCAGGCAATGCACATATTTCGATCAGCCTTCCAAGTCGCGAGACATTCACATTTCGATTGGCATTTGTACCTCAGAGTACATTCCTGTTTCCGGCCAACTTCCCATCAATCATAAAACATTCAGGCTTTTTTTACCTAAGAAACATTTAGTTTTCCAGTCCAGCCTCTGCATCTGTCAACATTCACTTTTCAACATGTTCCGTTAGCCTATTTGCATAGTAGTAATTCAGTTGCTTCTAGGGTTTGGTTACGCAAATCATTGACGTCATCGAGATAGAAAAGAAACGCTGAACTGCACTGTAATCGCTTTGAGCCTGGCCAGTAAAAGTGCCTACGCGAAAGGCCTGTCTTTTTTTCTTGTTCTCTGGAATTGGGTAGCTGCGTGTAAAATTGCGTTAGGTCTTGGAGCCTTTACAACTCGCGCGTAGTAACCGTGTTGCGTCTAAGTCCCACTGATCGTACAATTTCGAAATTTGTTGGTTACTTTGTCGCGAGTGAAATAGTTCCAGGCCACTTTCGTTCGGCCGACTAGGAGATTTGATACCAGATCGGTAAATCGTGGCGTAACCAAGAAGCAGTCATAAGAGATACGCTCCCTATGCCATATTTCTGCAAAGTGAGCGTCAGGGGATCTCTTAAATTCCGACACCTATTTCGCCTCGACTAACGTCTTCGGCAATTTGTTCCAATATTTTACCACTGGACGCTAGCGGCATAGAGGATAAGCGATGTGCTTTTAATCCGGTACCACTAGTTTGTGCCTGTTTCCGCGTGTTCTGCTTGGTGCGCGAATGTGCAGCTGCGGCTTAAACATAGTGAATTGTCCCTGGTACAATATCCGGTGCGTCATAATAAGATCAACCCCGAGTCGACGATGTGACAGAGTATAACGCCCTATTGTCCTATATCGGTCCTTGTACGACATACCTTTAAACGGGGGATGAGCCGAGTAGCCACATGCTGAACTTGTTCCAGTCTCTGCACCTCACATATTATGATCGGGCAATAGGCGGGTAAGCCCTACTCAAGCACTGGTCTTATTATGAAAGAGAACGGACGAGTAGCAACCAAGTGCAGAAGCTGCGTTTAAGTGCCCAAAGCAGGCCTAGTCCGTTTCTGTAGTCTATTTCTGTTGTTGACTGACTTCAGATCAGTGCATGAGAGCACGCCTAGACCATTTACGGAACAGGTGGGATGCAGCGGGTTTCCGCCGAGGAGGTACTCACGTCAATTACTACCTCTCTCCAGGCTCATAATCAAGAACTTGGTTGTGTTAACCGGTAGATCAACTTCTACAGACTACCGGGATAGGCGGTTAAGTTCGAGTTCACATTTCTCGGCGATCACCTCAGAATGTAGTTACGTCTAAGCGAATCTCACTACTTTTCCGTCGTTCAGAAGCAAAGAAACGATAAAGTTCATTACACTTAGTCAAAAGACTGCAAACATGGATATCGGCAACATATAGATCGCGGCAGGAAAAACCGGGTGTGCATGAAATGTGAGTGACTGTTTAGTCTACTATCGCAAACTTCAGCTCCCAAATATGTTTGATGCTTCTCAATACAGTAATTTCAAAACGATATTCTTAGACGACTTTACTTACAAGTAATTGTTTGGCCTCTTTCTAGCACAGCGGAAAGGAAATGAAGATATTAGTGGGTTCCATAGTTCACTCTCCCGAGCGGTCGCAAAAAAGTGCCCTCCTGCATTATTCGTCTTTAAATCTTTGGATTTATATTTATAGAGACCTACGTGCTAACATTCAATTCGGCTCCACGAGCTTCTCCTAATTCTATTCATCCATTGGATCTAGCATACGCGGATCACCAACAAACTTTTCTCTTGCAATTTCCAAGTCAACCGTATTTGAACCTTATCGGAGGCATTATTTTTCCTCTCGTCGAACAAGACTCTTGTGGTCTTATTTTAAAGATCTTTTTGTGAGTCCCCCAATCAGCTTACTACCATTCCTTCAAGTCGCTGGACAAAGCGATAGTCGTCCAATTTGTCCGCCCTTGGAACTGCCACTGTCATCATTAGACAGTATTTTCCAAGTCATCTTGCTTTGCCTCAATCCTACGCCGAATCGCTGCCTGCCCATTTACCGGCTGGATCGACAGCACTCAAGTCGCCTATCTACAATAAGGAAAGCTTGACTCATCTGGACGCGACACGCCTGACCCCGCTGACCTCAAACCAGCGCCGACAGCCACGCAACGAAAAATGAAGCAAAGTCAAACACGGTGCGTCAGTATCTGTCCTCTGGCTACCCCTTAAAACAGCATGCCAACTGTGAATATGTCTCGTATGAAGAGCAAATGTGAATCACGTGCTACAGTGGTAAAGATGGTCTGGTGTGTACCATGTGTTTGAAATCCTATCCCACTACTTGTCTTGGGACGGGGTCGACACAAATAAACACGGCAGAGGCGTTTTGGTTCTGCCAAGTATGCAATTCTATCCCATTTGTTAGCTGTCTAGATGGGCTACTGAAGATGTGTGAAAGACTAACCGAAGCGGTCGATCAACTTGTAAGCGCTAGTTACACCCATGGGAGTTAACGGACATGCACTTGTGAGTGAAAATAACGCCCGGAATTCCCTAGTCAGGCCGAAGAAGCGAGCCAGGCGTCCCAACCTAACCCCAACGACTCAGCCTCCAACAGTATCAACTCCATTCTCTCTCCCTGCTAAAATAAAAACATTGCCTGCAGTGCGCCTGCTTCAACTTCTGTGCTGTGTGCTGCACCTAGTAGTATGTTCGCTACACACGAGACCGTAAGCTACAGTCAACCAGCGATAGTGAACAACCCGGCAACGCACGCATCGGTTGCCACCAAGCAAACACCGGAAAGAGCATTGGTAACCTTTGTGCCCGGACTACGGCAAACAAAAGTGTCGCAACACAGATGGCATCCATCAATGCCGTTCACAAATTCACCAAAAACACCAGATACTAAGCCTCCAAATCCAAAACCAATAGCCACCAGGCGCAACCATGTTGGGCACAAATGTCCACGGATCCAAAGCCAATGCAATTAAGGGTAGTTGACGGACGATCGAAATCAGTTTGTTTCCATCTGTACGTCGATCGGTATCCATGCTAATCCCACGAGATTAAGAAGAATCTCGCGTCACCCAAACGCGTTGCACTATGGCGAACCCCGGTTACTTCGGGTAACACTAAACTCGGCGGACGAGATTGAGGCCGTTCTGCTGTCTGCGAATCGTTTCCGCAACGACTTAAGTGGAGTGCGCATACTACATGAAATCCCGTGGAAAGTACGTTCAGTGGATCCCGCTAACAAAGGGAGGTACAGAAAACGTCAAGATAAGAAAACAGTGATTGCTCACGGTGTTCCTGAGCTTACTGATTCCTCTTCCGACGATGCTCAGATGCACGACCGCGTGCAATGGCACTACATCCGGGAGGCTCTTTCTCTCGAAAATGTCGCGGCCACGTCATTGACAAGGATCCCCATATCACCAAACTATAACGGGTGCGGTCCCGGGCTGTCAAAAGTTGTGTTTCAGTCAGAACTAACGGCACAAACCCTACTAAAGAACTGGACTAAATTCCGCTGCAGCTTGCCAACAAAAATTCGTCTAAATGCAGTTGGAACACCACCACATGACATTTCAGTAGAGGCCCATCTCTTACACAAAACGCTAACTGCAGGACCTGACTCGGGGACGGTTTCAAGAGTAGCCATACTATCCGTAAGGACACAGCAGAGAACTAGCAAACACCGGGATCCGGGGCATCTGATAATTGACTATATACCAAATTCGTCTTGAGAGTCTGAAACCTATTCAAAAAAAGTTATTTGCCTACCCTTTATTGGTCGGCGTAAACTCATTTGCTTCATCCATCCAATCTAACACACTTTTGGTCTCCGAGAAGCTCTCATGCATGTACACAAATGCCCAAGGTCTACTCAGTAAATTAGCTGAATTAAGACTTCGACACGCGTCAGCTGCTTGGGACCTCATCGCTGTCACCGAAACGTGGTTGCGCTGTGAGATAACGGATGCTGCAATCACGCTAACGGGTATTTCCGTTGTCCGGAATGATCGAACCAGCAAAGGCGGTGGTGTAACCCTCTAGTTTCGTAACAACATTCAATGCGAACCCATAAACGATTCGATAACCGATGTACCTGACGACATTTGGTGTGATTTCCGGCAGAGTTGGAATGATCTTGGCCTATTGGTTGTTGTTCACCGCCCACCGTCGTCTACTCCTGAGATGGACTGCGACTTGATGGTTGCATTGAGACAAGTGATAAACAGGAAGTACAGTAACATTCTAGACACCGGCGACTTCAACTTACATGCTCTAGAATCGCAGGGTACACCAGGAGAGCAGTTCAAAGCATATTTGCAAGAGCTGGTTTCAGACTTCCGGTTTAGTGCCACCTCACTACGCCCACCAGATTCAGGGGAATTAACAGGCCATCCATATTGGACCGAATATTCACCAATGAAGAACTGATGGTCAAGAGATTGCTAACCGATAATCCTTTGGGCCACAGTGCTCATGCGACGCTAGTGTTTCATTACATGTGCTATGAGGATTATCCTAAAGAGCGTGCCGAGGAATATCTTGTCGTAACCAACTATGACGACTTGTTCGACCTCATTGATGCAACCAGCTGGTCGTTCTTAGCCGAATTAACCCCTGAGGTGGCCTGCGGAGAATTCGTCAACATATTTACCAAGCACGTGGCAAGGACATCTGAAATCAAACTCTGCAGGCCTAAAAGGATGAAGCCTTTCGTAAGGAGCAGGACACGTAAATGTATGGCATTCAGGGACTTGGCATGGCACACCTACATAGCCTCCACGAACGACCATACCTGGAATGTCTACACAGTACAAAGAAACCATTGTGTCAAACTCGTCCGGGAGGATAAACTGAAGAACCAACAAGGTCTAGTGGAAAAGATCTACTCCAATCCCAAACTGCTATACAGACACGCAAACAAATTGCGCCGTGTTAAGCGCAGTATTCCTGCTCTGCAAACAGCATGCGGGTTAGCCAAAACAGCACAAGAGGCGGCCAACATACTTGGAAAACAAGTTGGCCGTACCTTCCAAAGCGTGCAATCATCATACATCCTGCCTAAGCAGATAACGTTGACATCAGGGCTTAAACACATATCGTTCACCACCGCAGTTGTACTAAAGAGGCTGATGTCTCTGCGCGATTTCAGTTCCCCGGGTGAGAACGGCGTTCGCCCTAAGGCGTTGAAAGTTGCTGCCATGAATTTGGCAGGACCACTAGCAATTTTCTTTTAACGATGTATGAACGAGATGCACGTCCCTACGATGTGAAAGCAAGGAATCATCAAGTCAATCTACCAAAGTGGCAGTCATGCTGAACCAGCAAATTACCGCCCGTTAACACTACTATCTGTGATTTCCAAGGTCATGCAGTACATTGTAGCTGAGGCTTTTATGGGGTTCCTGGAGAACAACAAAATTCTCGTCCCGGAACAACACGGCCACACGACTGCACTATCCCAGCGACGGCAGTCTGCGTTGGTAATGATGATGAAACAATGCCCTAATGGGTATGGTTGCTCTACTTTTGGGAGCTTCTTGCCTCGAGGTCGCGTTTGTGTTACGGACGCCAGGCCTGGATTGCATATTACAGTGGGGCGTGAGGTAGTCGTGCAGCATTTACAGTAAGGTAGATGGCTCGAAATTTCCGAAAGCTCTCTGCAAGAGTCCAATATCTTGACTGGTACTTTGCTATACCTTTTACGTCTAGCTCCAGCAGCCAAGATCACCCTGCACGAACACCCCGAGGTCGCTTTTCTGGGAAACATGTTGCAAAAGCTGAGCCCCAGATCAATATTTATTGCTAAGCAGATGGCTTATGCTCACCACTTTGCATTCGGTTATCTTGAGTTGGAGCCGGTTTTCTGATGATCACATATAAGCCGTCTCGAGACCGCTCTTCAGTACTGAGTGATCATCCACTGTCTGGAGGTCATACCATATTTTGACATCGTTTGCAAATAAAAAGAATTTCGACTGTAGTACACTGGAAACTTTTGATAAATACTAGGATTAAACGTCGCCCTAGTACTGATCCATGGGGCACGCCACACTGGTCGTCAATTGCGTCGGAAAAGGAGCTGCGGACTTACACAAGCAGCTGACATTAAAAGAGGAAGTTCCTTATCCGACCCAGCAAGGGGTCATTGATTACAACGCTTCAAAGCATTTGAAGGAGAACGCGGGGTTCTAGATGATCAAATGCTCTGAGTAAATTCAGGTAGATGACGTCGCCTCCTACTCTGGCGCTGACTGATTCAGTCCAGATTGCTTTTGCCAGCAGTAAGTTTGTAGTACAGACCGATTTCGACGGAAGCCGTGCTACTGTGGCACCATGGTTGTTGCTCTTAAAGTATTCCATGAGCGTCTCAGCGATTATACCTTCCATTAATTTGTATGATACAGGGAGGAGAGAGTTGACTGGGGTTTGTTAGCTCCGAGAAGTGTGTCACACTTGTAGATAGGCGTAAATATACCCTGCTTCCACATTGTGGGAACCAGCATTTCATCAAGACTCCGTTGAAAGATCCGAGCTAATGGTCCGGCAATGCTTATGGCGGCTGTCTTTATTGCCTTCGGTCTGATGTCGTCCATGCCAGGATAGCTGTTCACGCGTGATGGCATTAGCCTTTTCATCACAGTGGCTGTCGTGTACCACACGTGGTTCAGACCTGGTGGCAAATTTCTCAAAAGCGGGTAGTATGATTTTTCATTCAAGAAAGTGTGGATGAAGTGTCGGCGAAGCGAGTTGACCGCCTCTTGTATGGTTTGTTCCAGACAATCAGTTACACTTAAAACTGGGATCCTGCGCTGCACTCTGTGAGGTTTGTTGAGGTGCCTTTACCGCAATTTAATATTTGTACTGAATTCAGTCGCTAAGTTCTGTTGATGCAGGCCACTGCGTCAACTTGACTCAGTGGCTAAGTTGATTTGTTTAGGCACCCCAGTTACGATTGCTCGGACAAGCTTCGTAAGCGCGCCAGGCGGAATCCCTTAAGATAATGCATTTTCTAGTGCGGCTCTTTAGGAAGAACTTCATTTTGTTTGAAAGAAACGCCTTACTTTCCGACGCATTTGTCCCTAGCGCAGTGAAACTGGTGACAGCCATCATCCAGGCAGTCAATGAAATCGTCACAGATGATGTAGGTGTCGTAAACTTGTCACTGATATCAACCGAGTGGCGCCTGGAGATTTCTATGTGGTCTATCCTCGAGTTCAGCGATGCAGATATCTGCCAAAAGCGGGCCAAGGGAAGATCGCATTGCAATCCCATCAAGCTGTCAGTATCGAATTTTCTACCATGGGAAAAGTACGCTGAGAGAGCATCGTAAAATCCGCTCTTTTAACTTTTGCTCAGTGATATCAACATTTAGGGCCCTTTTGGTAACAAATAACCTCAAGGTTTCTAGCCGCGGTGCGTCAGCGGAGTTATGCGTACAAAATCACCACTGCGTTGCTCACAATTAGAAGGTATACACGCTTAATAAACTCGATGCAATCTGTGAAAATATTAATGAATACTTCTTTCCGTACGGGTTCTAGGATCTTCGTGGCCTATCTAGCTACTGTATGAAGTGCGAAAGAAGACCTAATTTTTGGTCACGTGGGAACGTTGGATTTACGCATCTTAGGCCGTCCGTATATTCGTGGTGGGTGTGAACCACATGGAACCAGCCAGTTGAAAATTGAAGTGTCTATTTGTTTCGCTCTGTTCATCGCCTTCAGAACGTTCTACTTTTTTCCATTTTAACAAATGTATTGCTAGCTGCTAAGTAGTTCCGATATAATGGAGCAAACTGACAGAGTGGCAATATGGGTTGCGTCTTTCAACGAGAAAAAAGAATAGTTTCGTACAAGGACAACTGCGACCAATTCAAAACCGTTGGATTAATACTATGCGACGAATGCAGCAATTGTATTTGAACCACTGAACATGATTTTTGCTTTTAACCCAACTGAGCTCAAAGCACGAGCGCTTGTTCCTTTGGTCTACGCGGTGCTTACATTTTTAAATTAATTCAGCTAAATATCGTTGATGCCTTTTATGCTCAATACGCTTTGTTATGTTGAAGCCTTTTATATTTTGTATACAGCATATGAATCGCGATTTCCTCACCTGATAAAACTACCGACCTAGTGAACTTACCTCGCAAAGTAAAAAGCGGTTTGTTTTCAAGTATAGATAGCCTGACATGGTAGGGGAATTTGGCACATAGTGGATGGCGGCTATCGTCATGATCACTAGGCCATTGAGCTTCGCGGACAGTGTTTGATACAGTGGTGAAAATTTGATTGCCGAATTTTAGAGTACACGCCGCATGTTTTTGATTGCGTCGCGCAATCGCAATTGCGGTTACGATTTAGCAACATTCGGTTAAGATTTATTTTGAAGTAAATTCTTCACCACGTATGCTTCAACGACTAGGTAATGTACGCAAATGTCACTATGCTAACGCCACGATTTATGTGCCTCAATTACTTAGAGCTCGTACGCTGGGTCAAGAGGCTTTGTTGCTATTTTAGATAAATTTAATCTGATGCAACATGCTAATGCTCACTTAATCAAGGGTTCTTCGCAATAATTCACAAATCAAAATTTCTCCACACAAATGAAAAAGCACCATACGTACGTTTGGTCAGCAGGGAGCATCCACGACATTGTAAAAAAAACACCAATTCATTGCCTATCAACATCAGCAGCTTGCGTTAGTAGTCAGCGTTTTATGCCACTAGGGCAGGGGTGAATGTAGGGATTGTCACGGCTTACAACTTGAACTCGATATGTGGTAAATCATCCTCCATCCGACCTACCACCTCTGTCTAACATCTGATTTATTCGTCCCAACAGTACAAAAGAGGGACAATCTAAGTACCAATCCGGGAAAGCATTAAACGATCTTTTCGCACTATTGGGTATTGGCAATGGTATGCAATCCCTCGGTCCCCTGCGAGGAAACGAACCCAGGGGACCGGAATCTGAATCCAACTGACGAACCGCAATAGAGCGAAACCATCATCGAGCGTTTTTCAGATTGGAGCTTACATTGTCACTCTTGTGTGTGGTTGAGACGAACCAGTTAAACCTCGTTTAAAATCCTCTAATGCATTAATAATCTAACTTGTGATTATTCAACTTGGAGCTGCAAAAAGGGAAGTTTTGTTGCAAAACTGCCAATCGCTTTGGGTGAGTCCCCGAGCAGCATTGGGTGAGATGGATCACTTCCGAGTCCAGGAAATAAATAAATAAAGTTTTATTCTGGACACATTGAGACATGTGTAAAAGTGTCGTTCCCGTTAGTAGGGTAATGTAGGTTACAATGCAGCTCGGTCACGTTATATTGTCTTCCCATTTACAGGGGTTGTATTTCTTAACTAAAGTGGTTTAGATCAATGTTAAGGAGTTATTTCAATATATTCAGAGTAGACCAAAACAGCATAATTAGCTGAGATGTCACATGATTGGCACACAACAAACGATTAAAGTTTCGGCGACATTCTCGTCGGCAGTATTACTTTCTAGATTGCTTTTTTGGGAAATTATAGTAGATGGCCGCAAAGGTAGATGAGTTTCTTCAGAATCTGGCTCCTCATTGTTAGCTACTTTAAGAAGACCCCGCTACTCAACACCGTGCAGTCGTTTTGCTTTCAGCCTACCTTATAATGATAGTCGAAACAATCTGATGACTAGCTGAATAGCAATTCTCTTGGCGTCTCTTGCGCCGGGTGATCTTGCTTATGCGACAGTATCCACAAATATTCGTTATGCATCTGTGGGAAGACAGGTGGAGCAAAGCGTCTGAATACCCTCCGCAGGATAACAGCGTGTTGACCCCCGGTACTTAGCTCCTTTTCAGCTTTTTTCTAAGTAAGCGGGGGAAGTTTGATGTACCGTAGCCAGGTCAAGCTCCTGTGTGACTACTGATGGCACATGGTTTGCAAGACTGTAACTGCTGTTCGGCTGATGACGAATATGGAGCATGTTACACTCAGACAAGTTAAACTGGAGCAACTGGTGGAATGACCATACATACGCGCTGTCTAGATCTGTCAGGATGTTCTAGAATGCGGTTGTGTGCATTGGGCCGGTGTGTTCTTGGTATTCATCGTAACACATATAGTAGAAAAGCATTTTAGCGTGTTTGCATAGTTCAGTGGGATGTCTATCGGTGACCTGTCGCTCAGTAGCTGCTCATTTATATCTACTGTGTTTAGTACCGATGGTTTGTAAGCAGCTGAGTGTTTGAGGGACAAGGTGATCTGATTGCACAGTGGAATACCTGCACCAGGATTTTACTTTTCTACCTTAAATGTTTTTCTAGGAGGTGCCGAATCAGGCTGGTTGTGCACGTTGAAATCCCCTGATAACAAAAACTTGGTCGTAAGTTAGTAGTAAGCTTCTGGGCATTCAGAATTCACGGGGTCTAAATCCGGAAGTGATGACAGGGGCGCACATCAGTGACAAGACCCAGAAGGTAGATTATTCGGTGTGGTGCTTTTTCAAACGTGTGGGACTCTGCTGCGCTGAGAAGTGACTGCGAGGAAACATGTTGCCAATACCAAATCTGTCTGAAGTGGATAGTGGAGTAGACAGACGACTGTCACGAAGCGGTTGTCATTGTATTTGAGACACAAACGGCACTAGCAAATGGGTGACCTACGTCAATCTGAGTATACAATGAGTTGCATTGAAAGTCGATACAAAGTACAAAATTAATGCATCTGCTCTGCTGGGAAGACCATTTCGAAACAATGACATTCTTTGAATCGATATCTCCGCATCCGCAACTTCTGATCGCAAAAATCTCGGTTATGGATGTGGCAACACAAACTTTTGGTTGTATGGCACAGGCAAAACTGAGCAAGCTTGATGAGAATACTCTGGGCAGTAAACCTAAAGAAATCTCGTCTTTCGCGCTGTTCCAGAATGAACAGTCATTTGTGTGTCACTGTGTATGCCTACACTTTGCTCTGCCTCGAAAGCTGCTGCAAAACTCTTTAAAGTGAACAGTAATCTTGATAAATGAATTCAACTGGAATGCTCAAATCAAGCTTGTATGTTTTGCAGAACCACAATGCCATTTGCTATGAACTCAAATGTTTCTATGGAAGCTTTGATGAGGCTGACCACGATATTATGTTCGGTGACGTATTTGGAAAATTGAGGTTGTTTTTCAGTCTAAAATGCCACTAGATTAACGGCAAGTTGGGCATGCAGGTGACTGCTTTTGCTACCAATCATCCCTTGCGCAACATACAGAAAATTCTAATGGCTGTGAACTCATAATCAAGCTGTTAACGGATCTTCTTTCCACTAAAAGTGACAGCATCGTATATAACTAAAAATACTATCTTTGCCTTGAGAAAACCGAGGGTGTTTGTCGATTAGATCGGTTCGTTTTTAGTTAAACATTGATATGTGATGTCCAGCAGGTTCCTAATACAGTCCACTTTTAATGCTTGCTTTCTGGACTAGCTCCAGAAATTCGTGTCAAGTTAATAGATGAAAACGCACAAACCGTTTATTTCGATTATTTGGACGTCCACAGTGGACAACCAGGAGTATATGACAATGTAATTCACAGCAAATATGATTTATTCGCCTTCGGAAAAATCAGACATGTTGACCGAGTTGTCCAAATTGAGAATAATGGGTTCAATGCACACAGCACAAAGCAGGACACTTCGCTCCTAAAGCTCATTAAACCAGTGGACGGTTTAGACACATTCAATGGATCTTCCATTGCTTTTTCTAACATACAGCCGAGACACACACGGAGTAACGGTAAAAACGCCGACTGGCGAAGGTAAGCGGTTGTTGAATTTGCTGTGTAGTAACTGACTTTGGTTATGCTCCCCTTGTAAACATTCATCAGCACTTATTTAGGATGCCTCTGTCACTCGTTACCGGGGCGACGTTTGGCCTGGCAAGGTACATATCATATTATTTTGAGCACAGACCAAACTGAGTAGATATTTGATTACAATTCGAGTGTGTTGTTTTCATATGTGTTTTTTACACTTTAAATCCTTGTGGAAAACTGAAAAGTCAGGAATCCTGCACGTTGAAGAACTTCGATGTGATAGAAAAATCTACAGAGGCATGCTTGTTTTAAGTATCGAGTATCGGTTCGAGCGAAGATCTGCCTACTTAGTGCCCTGCATTCGCTGATAAATCTGCTGCTGCACGATAGTTACCGTAACGATATTAGATGTTCGATTATATATCTGTAGGTTGAAATATTAACGAGGTCTCTGGGTTCTACTCAGGGTGTTTTCCCACTATCAAGTCGCTGCTTTCGTTTAAGTTTTTCCGGAAAGACAGAGCTGGGGAGCGAACACACAAGAAGTCGGTTAACTTGGAATGCCCATCACTCATCCCATGCACTTCGATTAAGTTAAGCATAAATTTCATGGTTGCTTTCTTTCAACCAGATAGAATGAAGATCAATCCAACAATGAAACAACGATTATCTTCATGAATTAAGCGTTTTGGATTAATTCAAAATACATGCTATAGCTAGCATGTATAATACATTACAAGGTGCGCTGAGAGGCATTTACATAAGGTTCATTCAACGGTTAGCATGTACTGACTTGACAGGAATGAAGTTACATCCTCAAGCAGATATTCTTTCCTGTCGCTGGGAAAAAAACTGTAAGGCAGAAACAATAACGCAAA
>CALYDF020002823.1:0-21275 GCA_944474145.2 Dicrocoelium dendriticum | reverse complement strand
TGTAAGTCGTGTCGGTAGTACAGGATTACCCCTCCTCCTTTTGTGAGCCTATCGTTCCGGATCAACGACATGCCGGGTAGCGACACTTCAGCGTCCGTCATTCCCCGTGTGCAACCATGTCTCGGTGATACCAATGACATCATACGAGCCGGAAGCTTGGCGACCTTTCAGTTCAGCCAGTTTGTTAGAAAGTCCCTGAGCATTTGTATACAAGCAGGCCAGTTTCTCGGTCTCTAGGAGCCCGCAGAGAGGTGAAGCTGTCAAGTGTGGGAGAATGCCGACCGATGGGAGGTCGGCAGTTATTCGTTTTTTTGATAGTTCAATGACACCTCGTTTGCAACTTGATTCGGCCAAGGTGCGTCCCAGCCTTCGTTTAAACCTACTTCAGAGTCAATTAAAGCAGCAGTCAAGTTACACTTCTGTACATCCGTCGGTATGCTTGCTGCTTCAGTTGCTTTAATACTTGAGCTGTGCAAATTGTTTGCGACCTTTAACCGAATTTCGGAAGGAAGATGTTTCCGATTTCTTCGCCATCGATCCAAAACATCCTTTGCTTGTTGCTCTGACTGAACCACAAGTTTTAGGATTCTAGGTCCGCATCCTCTATAATTCGATGAGAGAGGTATCCTAGTGAGCGATAGTGCCACAACATCATCCAAAGAAAGTGTTTCACGAATGAACCGCCACTGTTCTAAATCGTGCTTTCCGGTATCTTGAACATGGTTAGAAGGATGTTCTGGCACGCCATGTATGAAGATTGTGTTTAGGCGGTCTTGCTTGCCGTGCCCCTCTTCGATGTTTCTTTTTGATTGTCGCGCGCTCCAAGGGACATCAGGATAGATACGTATCACACAGGATTCTTGTTTTAGCGCGCTTGCGGAGAGCAAAACGTTTTCGACGTCGGTGGAGGACTCTAGAGTTACTCGAAGAAGTCTGGGTTCACCATAGTGTGGCGAGTTCGGATGACGAGTAATTCGTAACAAGTTTATAGGTTTGGCTTTGATACTCATCTGCATATACAATGAGTTCCATTGGTCTTGGTCATCTGATAACTTATCCCGCAATGTGATGGCGGTAGATTCAGGAACATTTGAGCATACAACAGTCCGGGCACTGTTGTTGGATCCCTTTTTAATCGATCTACAAGGTATGGTACTCATTTGTCTTGACTTGTTGATAAGTGATTGTTTGCTGTTTTTCTCTCCATTTGCGTTAACGATGTTTACAATGGAAGAGGACGCAACGGCGGCCTCTCGGTGGACCCTTGCAGCAATCTCTGCATATGTAACCGATGTTCTGGGAGGCTTAGTCTCGACAAGAGATATTTGAGCTACAGGTACCAAGGGTTGGTGTTTGGCTGCTCCATCCTTGGTAATACTAGATGTCAGGTCTAGTGGAATTTGCTTAACCAGACGTTTTGAATGGTGCCTGATTTTCTTTGCTGTGAGTACTGCTTGATTCACGTAGGTACAGTCTGTTTTCGCCCGGAGTTCTACCAAAGTTGGAGAAGACAACGGAGATGGAGACATGGCTGATTGCGGTGCAGGCGAAGCGATTTGTTCAGCATTCCGTTGCTTAGCAGCCGCTACTCTTCTGTGGTCCATACTCGCTCCCATTGAAGTAATCTCATTGTTTATCCTCTGCTCTGCTTCTGCGATTAACCGGTCGCACTTCTCAGCTAGGATAAGCAAGCACTTAACCAGGGGGATGGTGGAACACGCAGTACAGAACCAAAATGCATCTTGGGAGCTATTTCGCTCCCGTAACTGTTGTTGGGACACATTTGCACATTTCGTATGGTACCATGCTAAACAGTGCGAACAAGCCAGACCGATTTTTACTACCCGATGACATTCTCCTAACCCGCAAATGCCTTTCGATGGGAGTCTCTTCGGTTTCGCCTTTCTGCCATTCAATTTGGTGTCGTTACCTGACCCAGTGGGTTGGTTAGCGTTCTGTACTTTTACAGCTTTGCGAGCGGCGCACATCAGTCAGGCGAGCGTGGTGGTTGCAAGGTCAAATGAGCGGTCGGCGTGGTCGCGCGGTCCGTGTGATGGGTAATGCAGCCGCACTGGCTGACAAGGTCACAAGGAATGGCGAGTGACTGGAACCTGAACAGAGCGCTGAACAAAGATTGACAGATCACAGATTCTTTCACAGCTGTGTTGAGAAACACTGGATCGGAGTAAGCTTAGGCTTTTCGGCCTGCCTCGAGAATTCTGTATCGAATGGTGTCACACAGAATGGCAATCGGCTCAATACGATTGAGTTAAACGCTTGCGCTTAATCACAGATGCCAGTGAAAAACGCTTATTGATGGCACAGTTTCTAATCGTAGAAGATATTTCCACGTATGATGGATCACTGTGTAGAGCTGGTAAATCCGGTTCGAATGAGCGTACAGTGACAACGCTGCGAGAAGATGGAGAGAGGATAGAGGGAAATAATCCAAATGAACCAGTGGCACGCACGGCACGCGTGTGTGAGGATGACCTTGATGACCTTGATGAAGAGGGAGAGTAGGGGGACTTATTTGAAAATCTTAATGCCCTAAGCAAACATTCAGGGTCAAGGCGCCTACATCTTGTGTAGACAGCGTACCCTCACAAACAGCTGTCTACAGTGCAAAGATAAGGCGGCATCGGCGAGACAGCTTTCTTGCGGCTTTCACTGTCACGCGTCATAAGCAGCCATTCCCTCACAGATAACTCAGAACCAAACACACTTTAAACAGGCAATCCGATTAGGAGACGGCAGCAGACGCGCCACTGGTGTCTACTGCGAGCCATGTCGTGTAAAGTCTTGAGCCAAGCACAAGGTGAGTCCCGTGGACGCCAGCCCGGAAGGCGAGACGGACCAACGGCACCCAGTTTGGTTGTCAGTGACTTCATTTCTCGCTGCCAAGTCAACTTCTGTCCACCTCGAGCCTTGCGCCACCCTACACCTGGCAGACTAAACAAGGCCTTCCTAGGTAAGCGGTGACCAGGCATACGCAGCACGTGCCCGAGCCAACGCAACTTATTCAGTGCTATCTGTTGTTCTAGGGAGCTAGCATGATTATCACTACCTAGTACTCGTCTACGCACGTCATCACTGCGGACACGCTGGCGCCATCCGACTCCAGCAATGCTTCGCAGACGACGATGATCAAAGACTTGAAGGCGCCTCAGATCTTCAGACCGAAGGGGCCAAGTCTCACTACCATAGAGCAGAACGGCCCTCACTGTGGCCTTGTATACCCGGCCTTTCAGACGGAGGGAAACTCCCTTCTGTCGCCAAAGATGCGTCAGGTTAAAGAAGGTAGCTTTGACTTTTGCAGTGAGTGAGCTGACGTCAGTTTCTATGCGCCCAACATTGCTGATGCAGTTGTCAAGATAAGTGAAATGATCAGCCACCTCGAGTTCCCCGTTAGCAAGCGTCAAGGGGTCGTCAAGTGGCTGGTGGTCCTGCAGCAACACTTTCACTTTGAAGGTGCGAAGTGCATACCAAATAATGGGACCACTCTGGACAGGCTATTCAGGGTTGATTGGGCCGCCCCAACATCGTCGAAAAACAAGACGATATTGTCCGTATAATGTAAGTCAACTAACCTTTCACTAGGCAGCACTTCAACGCCTACATCGTGAGATTCCGCAAGGGCACACTTCGTGATAGAATCCACGACGAAATTAAACAAAAACGGGGAAATCAGATAACCCTGACGAAAGCCACTTGTGGTCGGAAAGCTATCTGATAGGACACCGTAAACCCTGACGCGGCCTGTAGTGTTCGAGTATAGAGCACGTAAGATGCTCATGTATTTCGTGGGAACACCTTTTCGCGCAAGTAATTCGAACAGAATCGATCGATTGACTTAATGGAATGCACTCTTGCAATCGAGGGACGCAGCTATTGTCGGTCTGGGGTATGCGTGGTGCTGCTCTAGCACCTGCTGCAAACTAAATATATGGTCTATACGGCCACGTCCTTGGCGAAAACTGGCCTGCTCTTCCCTAATCCGAGATTCCTGTTCTGCAGTGAGGCGACGAACGATAATCGAGGCCAGTAATTTTGTCACAACCGGCGTTAGGCTAATACCCCTGTGGTTAGAACAGTCTGTGCGACTGCCGTTCTTGTATATTGCCACTATAATCGATTCGCTCTAATTAACCGGGACACTTCCTTCAGATACATTCGAATAAGGAGGTCAGTGCTTTGCAGAGGACCTCACCTCCATCCTTAAACAATGCAGGTGGGAGGGAATCTGGGCCAGCTGCAAGAAAACGATTGAGGGCTGTGGTCGCGTTTCGGACGTCGGCCTTCGACGGAGGCTCTAAACTAACCGTCCATGGCTCTTCCAGCATAACCTGAGTAGGAAGAGGTCCGGGAGCAGGAGGCCAGCTGAACTGATCTTGAAAGTGTTCCGTCCAACGAGCCATAAGGCGCTCCTTATTACGTATCAGCGCACCTGCGATGTCTCTGATGGTCTCACTGACACCTGGTTTTCTGGGACCAGAGATGCGGACCAGCTGGAAGAGCTTGCGGTAATTGCCTACTGCTCATGCCTCCTCCATTTCTTGTGCCCGAGTGGTCAATCAGGCTTCCTTGTCAGCACGTAGGCTCTGCTTTAGTTCACGCCTAATAGCCCGTCTGGTCACATTGTGTCCAGAGCCAGTCGGGAGGTGTCTTCTAGATTCCAACAGGTTCACCGACTTATCGTATATCCAGTGACTGGTACGGTGACGGTTGATAGTGCCACAAGCAGATGCTCTTGCGTCGTGCATGGCGGCCGAGATCCTATTCCACTGAAGCTCAGCGTCATTAGGACAAGACAGCGGAAGTTCGCTATGCAGTGCTTCTTGATAGGCTTGCCTGACCGAGGACTGAGACAAGTTCTAAGTTGCTAATCGTAGGGAAGCTTGGTGCGCCTCCCGGTAAAGCTCATGGAGAAACGACAGCGTACCAAGGCATGATCAGAGTCGATGCAGGTACTCCAGTACGAGCGGCAATCCAGGATGGAACCACGCCATCTGTAACTTATGGCTATGTGGTCAATTTGGGTCCATCGCTGGCCAGATACAAGAGGACGCCAAGTGGCACTTCGGCGCCCACTGTGTCTAAAAGCAGTGCTACTAAGAAACAACTGGTGCTCCGCACACATTTTCGGCAGGCGCTCACCGTTGTCAGTCCGCTCGGAGTTAAGCCCACATTTACCACCTAGCTGGGCTTCTGAAGAGCTCAGACGCCCTACTTGTGCGTTCACATCCCCTGCAAGTACTAGAATATCTGAACTAGTAGCACTGCGTAGTAGCGCATTCAATTCGTGATAGAATGTGTCCTTGACAGTATTTGAACTGCAGTCGGTGGGATCATAATCGGAAATCACGAACAAACAGCGTTTTGTACTACTTCGTGAATCAACCTTAGGTGATGTCGTCAAACGGGCTGCACATAAACGTCTGTTCACCGGGATCCAATCAATCAACGATGGCATAGCCTTGGAGCTTAGAATGATACCTAGACCGGCTTGACCCGCGATTGCTGCATCGGCGTATCCGGATGCATGCAACCAATAACGAGAGGATAAGCCGGGTGCAGTTAATCCAATAACCCCTTTAGGGTCATTAATCCTAGTTTCGGACACACGACACACATCAATACCCAGTGTGTCCAAGGTGCGTGCGAGTGCAGCCTGTTGACCTGTTTGTCTTAAAGTGCGAACGTTGAACGTCGCCATGGAAACGGGATAGCGTGGCGTTATAAAGGACTTTTGCCGATAGGCGTCCGATAGGTGTTGTGGGATGGTGGCTGCAGATGGTTCTACTCCAGTGGCATTTCGGTTGCTGTCAATTAAGCTGGGAATTATAGAAGGAAGATTAGTAACGGGGGTCGGAATGGGAGTAAGAGAAACAGGTGGAAACGAAAGAAGGGAGACGCCAGCAGTAGCATGTTTTCGCTTATGCACAAAGTTGTATGCAGCAGATAATGCGACCCTTGATAATCTGCGCGACGGCCGATGCAGGATGAATTTTAGGTTTGTAACAAATGTCATGGTTGTATGTGGGCTGGGATACTGAGAGGGCGTCCAGACCTAGACAGGAGGACGATTAGGGTCCTCATCCAAAGCCTTTGGCTCAAAAGCCTGTCCGCAAAGCAGCGGAGAGGTGGTAATGATTTAGTTTTACAGAAATGGACGCCATCCCATTTAAAACCCCTAACCTGGAGGACCAGGAGACTGAGTTTGTCTGACCTCTCACCATTGACCAACCTGGTAGGAGTAGCTTTCAAGGTGCCCGGAGGCATCACCCAGTACAGCTCAATGGGTCAATAAGGTACGCAAACCGCCGCAAAACGTTAAGGTCCAGGCTCGTTGCGACGGGCTGGAACAAGCAGTCTATTTTAAATGGTCGAGCAGCCAACAACACAAATTTCCCTTGACCTGATGGGTAGTAGTGGCCAACTTGATGTTCCCAAGGCGTCTGTGAAACGGGTATCAAAAATAGTCAAAATAGGAGTTCCATGTTCCAACAGCTCCAGATATTTCCAGACAAAGTGCAGGCTATTGAAGAGCATGCCTGACTCATTTTGGTTCCACGTGAAGTGTAATGCCATCCCATCAGTTTAGACAGTAATTGCCATGTACCAGAAGTATGATAAGGTAGCAGAATTAGTTGAGCAAACATTGAGCAGAAGAATAGCTTCAGTCGGAACGAATGTAGCAGGGTGTATGACACGGAACTCCATTGCAAACCAAATCCACAACGCCAGGTGTTACACTAACAAAGTGACACCTGTAAACACAGTAAGCAACCACCTCGTCACTACTTCAAAGCATCCAAGCTTTCACCAACCTTTCACCTCTATCCCATTTTTAGGAATTTCCCTGAACCCATTTTCTCCCACCAGGCTCTGCCGAACTCAGGAGAAAGGCCGATATCAGTAACAGCTGGGCCATAGTTGCATCCAACGGTACCCAAACATCAGCAGCCGCCGCTTCCACTACCACAGTCAAGCTAAACGTGAGATCCAACGTTGCACTCGTGCGTAGCCCTGTCCCAGTACAATGAGACATATTCCACTGAAAGCCTCAGGTTAAACGGCATGCACTTTCCTTAATATGTACCAAGTTTCCAGCTTCAACACCGAAAGCATTGAAATGGAATCATTTGGTTGATCTGTGTCAATGGAACACCATGCGCAACGTGTTCGGTGTTCCGACTAAGCCCACTAACATGACGAGAGCCAACCGCCACCCGAATTCCAAGCACTATGATGAAGCCTGGCTGCTCCGGCCTGTGCTAAACTCTGTTGATAAGGTAGGAACAGTCCTGCTTTCGACAGATTGCCTCCATGACCGACCAGGTTTAGTTCGCGTATTTTTTCAGACTTTCGTTGCGGTGAGCGCAAAAGAGCAAAGCGGAGCTTAAAAGCGTTCCGCCTAGACACCACAGCCAGAACCGTTTTTGTCCATGACATACCCCAGCCTTATGAACACGACGAATATGAAGTAAAGGCTTACTACGAGGAGCAGTGACACCATATTAGTGAGACTTTGCTGTTGGATAACGTTGTAGCTGCTTCTCTCCCCAGGATTTCAACACTGACTAATAACGAAGGATTCGGCCTAAGGACAATGAAGGTTGGGCTTCAAACTATGCAGATGAGACATAGACCACTGGAACCCTGGCAGTCACTTGGAAACAGACTGCCAACCGAGCTCTGGTGCAAAACGACGAGCGGAATGTCGTCTGACTTAAAGCACCACCACAGTAAGCAAACAAATTCGGGACCCCATTCGAACCACACACTGGTACCAGGTCTGCAAGAAGCATCTTGCTTTGTACTGCTGCAATCAATCTGTGTTCATTGCGCGAAATAAGTTGCAAGACGCCGCAGCACCCAACGCCAAAAGACTCGCCGATTACACCACAAAAATAGCTAGCAACCGCAAACACTAGGGTCGGTACAAACATTCATCCGAACCATAGGTCATTCGGCTCGATGCTGAGGACCGAAACACTTTCCTGCATGTACAACAATGCCCTAGGTCTACTCGGCAAAACTATTGACCTAAGATTGCGTCGGTAACAAACGTTTGGGAGCTCATCTCCATAAGCGAGACTTAGTTGCGTTCAGAGGTTACGTATGCCGTTCAACTGTCTTTAGATTTGCGCCGTCACCACATTACCTTTGGAGGGCAATTGTAAATAGACGGGCATTTTGAGCACAGTAAGTACTATCGGTTTGCTTTCCTTCGGACGACTGTGAAATCTGATGAATGTCTCTGGATATCCATTGGCTCGTAATGTCTGTGTGATGAACGATAACTCCGACTCCACAAAGTCGGCACTGAATGATTTACGGGCTCGATCGAACAAAGTCTTGACAAGGCAACGCTTGTATTGGACCGGTGCGAAGCTGTTGAAGTTCTCATGTAGGTCAGTTGATGTGGTTTTTCTGTAAACAGAGCGTTTTATTGAACCATCGTGTCGTCTCATCAACAATACATCCAGAAAATTGAGACAGTTGTCTTCTAGCCCACAGGTGAATCGGGTGTTGGGATGTGTATTTTTGAGCACACAGAGAACAGACTGTGCGTTCTGTAAACTTGGGGCAATCACTAATGTGTCATACATATGCCGGTCCGCTAGGCACGTTTGGATTAGATAGGATTCATACCTCCATTCGACTATTGCCCTAAAGATGTCAGCCAGTACCTGACCAAGCGGAATTCCCATAGCCACACCGTCTACCTGTCAAGGTGTTTGCTTGTTGAATAAGTGCACAATTGCTATACAAAATAGCAGTAAATCCCTGATATATTCAACTGGAATTCGCAAGGCTGCTTCTTCATTCGTGATGAACTGTTTCTTTTAATAAGAGATTGATAAACAATGACCATACGTCCGTAGAATACATCATCTTGTCAGCAATATTCATATCTTGCATACAGTTAATCAGATCAACGTGTCTTTCACGGTGTAGGTCGCTGTCATTTGTCGCACTGGTGTAAATATGCCAGCCAGCCGACTTGCCAACTTGTCGTAGAGGGTTGCACATGGATAGTATCGGTCTTAATGGTGTTTTAGGCTTGTGGATCTATGGCAGGTCGTATATTTGAGGTGTGCATGTACCCATTGACTTGAGGGAGTTGTACACGGTTTGCGATATCATACCGTGCTGAAATAAAAATTTTAGTTGGTTAATCAACTTCCTTACAATTTGCGTTACCGTGCTTCCACTTTTTTCCTCTTGAACTTTGCATTTAATATTCAGGATACCAAATATTTTGTTTTCGTAATCTGTTTTCTCCATACTCACAACTCCTATACCATTGTCTGGTTTCAAATCCAATGTATCTCTCACGGTAACGCTTTACTGCGACCGTGCACGAAGTCGACAAGCTTACCTTTAAGCCAGTTGTAGTGTTCCTGGGTCATCGGCGTCAAATTAGTCACTTGTCATTGCCGCAAGTGTGGAGATTGGTCAGTCTCTTCTCAGTGTGCTCAAAAATACACATCCCAACACCCGATTCACCTGTGGGCTAGAAGACAACTGTCTCAATTTTCTGGATGTATTGTTGATGAGACGACACGATGGTTCAATAAAACGCTCTGTTTACAGAAAAACCACATCAACTGACCTACATGAGAACTTCAACAGCTTCATACCAGGTCCAGTACAAGCGTTGCCTTGTCAAGACTTTGTTCGATCGAGCTCGTAAATCATTCAGTGCCGACTTCGTGGAGTCAGAGTTATCGTTTATCACAGACATTACGAGCCAATGGATATCCAGATATTCATCAGATTTCACAGTCGTCCGAAGGAAAGCAAACCGATAGCACTTACTGTGCTCAAAATGCCCGTCTATTTACAATTACCCTCCAAAGGCAATGTGATGACGGCGCAAATCGAAAGACGGGTAAATACTGCTATTCACCGTACATTCGACACTGCCTAGCTCTTTCCCATCTGGGCAACAAGGAAGCTGCCGATGCCTTCAATCAAACTTATTCAAACGGTCTCCGCCGCAACTCATTCCATTTATCAATCCGTCTGTAGCTGCACATGCGGTTACGTTGGCAGAATAGCGCTGTCGGAGTAAGCAGATTGGAGAGCATATTCCGAAGAGAATTACTAGGCTGCTGATACCACAATTAACGGGACAAGAAGCAGCAGGCAAACTGCCACCATCTTCCATCTCTATACCCCTTGCCAAGGTGACCCTGGCCCAAATTTTATGATTGTCTACCGAAACGAAAAAGCCAGGGTGATTAATTTTGCCGAGGCCCTGTCGCTTAATCGCTACCGTCCCGCTCTTTGTGTGCAAAAACAACTGACAGTAACCCTAAAGCTTCCTTAGGACTCATAACCTTTACCCCAGCACTGGCAGCCATTGTTTTGTGTCTATGAGTGTTTTCTAATCACCAATCAAAAACGATCGTTTTTTTCCTTCACGTAATCTATATAACTTGTTAGTTTGCAAGTGATCAGATAACACGAAATGGTATCATCTCTCAATGCTCATCTTATTGTTTTGTTCACACTGATACAGGGAACTCAGTGCTTCAAAAATCCGATGGTAACTGCTTCCAAAACTAGCCGGGTTCGCTCCACCAACCCATTCGAAGCGAAGGATGTCCCTACGTATGCATAGTTCTCTTGCTGCAGACAAATTGCACCCAAAGCTATTGATGTTGACCATCAGAAGCCTCGCTGAACCGTTGTCTCGCTTTTTCCAACTATGTCTATAGAACATGCATGTCCCGGTCATGTAGAAGCGAGGAGTTGTCACTTCCACTGACATGAGGAGCAATAGACCTGAACCAGCAAACTAGCGCCCGATAACTCTGTTCCCAATCCTTCCTAAGATCATAGGATCCGCTAGTGCAGTGGCCATTATGGAAGACTTGGAAAGAGTCAATATCACTGTACCGGAGCAACACAGTTTCCGCCGAGACCGATCATGTACCACGAACCTCTTGTTAGCCCGTGCCCGCTGCATGAAATCTGTCAACGCCGAGGAGGGAGCTGACGCTTTGTGACCCGATTTCTTGAAAGCGTTTGTGCGTCTAGACAACAACATGCTACTTCCCAAGCTTTTTAGCTGTGTACTCGCTGGTACCATGCTGCGCTGGTGATCCTGTCCTTGGGTGGATCAGAAATTACCTGCAGAACCGGCAACATCAGGTCCGAGTTCAAGGTACGTTATGCGATCCGGTTCATGTAGAGTGTGGTTCCATAACGACCAGGTCTGGAGCCGCCTGTGTTTCTCGTGTTCATTAACTGGCTTACGCGTTTGCTTGTCTCGGATTTTTTGTTGTTCGCTGACGACGTTAAGATGTAGCGAGTGGTTGCCGATTCAGGAGAACACGATGCAATTTAGTGAGACCTGAACAGGGCGTATGAATGGTCACTCGAAAAGCTGCTCCAGTATAATTCGTCTTCGTCTAAGGTTGTTCTCATTCGTTACCCTACGAACATCAAATACAAAATTGGAAACCATGTCCTGCAAGCAGTCACCAGGGAGCGCGACCGTGGGGCTGATCTGCGCTACTCAGAACAGTCTGAAATACCTGAAACCAACAAGTTAACAGGCTGCGGGAAGGTATTGACCGTTTGAACCATCCGTCTTTCCATAGTTTCTAAACCCATACGTGCAGCCTCACGTGGATTTCGCAATCCAGGACTAAAAAGATCTGACGAAATGAAGTTCTCTTAGCGCTCCAGACTCCACAGCGAAGAGCCGTCAAGCACGTCAAAGGGTTGTTTCACTTTTCATATCAATTTAGGCTGTTGACACAAAGACTATGTAACGGTTAGTATCAGCGCTTAGGTAGAGACCTATTAATGGCCTATCAGGCGTTAAGGGACCCTAAACACGTTGCTCGTTACCTACTGCAACTCAGTCACAAAATGAATGTGAGGAGTCACCAATTCAAGCTGGCCACGCAATACAGTCGGCTAGAATGTCGGCGAAACCGCTCCACTCTTTGTGTCATCCATGTAAGACTCCCCCAAATTACGTTGTTTCCACCCCCAACATTACCCGTGAAAAACCACACTGACGTTACCGTAACCCACCCACATTACCAAATATAGTATGTGTACATCGGGGGATGAGATAACGTGGCGGACATTGCACTGCATACAACCCAGACTGGCTCATTCTTGCACTCCTCTGTATGTAAACACTGTGGTGATTCCATCAAAACCATTTTCATTTTCAAGAGAGCAAGAAAGAACAGCATTTATGAGGGGTAACCTGAATTCAGATTATTTCGTGTCTTCTCATTCAGCCACTTACAGACAAATTGTGGAAAGGGTAAAGGAATGCAATTGAAAAAGGGGTCAATAGGAAAATCAATAAAACACTGAGCAAACCAAGCTCATTGCCTGCGTCTTACCAGGGCAAGGCAAGACTGGCCACAAAGTTTGCAAAGGTTTAGTTTCCATCGTCGGATGGCCGAGGCTTCAGCGAAACGAAGCAAGCTCACGTTGTTTTGTCTGCTGATAACCTTGAATGCGTCACGTGGGTTTTCGCACAAGATACAATCGAGCAGATGCTGAGCGATGGAGCTGGCAAGGAGTTTAGGTCCACTATTTGTCAGGTTCCGTGGAACATGTTCCATGATCCTAGTTGATAGCATTCTCTCGGTTCGGCCAATGTACAGGCTACTGCAAGCACAGGTGAATGGGTAACCACATGAGGCGGTAACCTGAGAGTGAGGCCTATCCAAGTTGGATTCATGGAACAGCTTCTTGGTTTGATGTAACAACACGAGCTTAGCTGCGTAGTTGCACCTTTTTATGGCTTGGCGTAATCGGTAGCACAATCTTCTGTCGTTCTGTTCCCCTTTGTATGGTAGCGTGATGAAGACCTTTTTCTTTGGGACATCCATTCGTGTCTCTTTCATAGCAATCTCATTCCCATACCTGGTGCTGAATTTATTAGGATGGCCATTATTGTGTAGGTTAGATTCGATGTATCGTAATTCACCCTCGATCGACTCTTCAGAGCATATTCAGTGTGCTCTAACAAAACAAGTTCGAACTAGGGATCGTTTATAGTTCATTGGACAGTAACTGTTGAAATGTAGGTATTGTCCGGTCCAGCTCGGTTTCCGATAAATCGATCTTATGAGTGAACCATCTGCTCTTCTTTTAAGTGAAACGTCAAGAAAATGACATGAATCCTCTGATTCACTTTCCATAGTGGACTTGATGTCTGTAAGCGGCTGAATGAGAAGACACGAAATAATCTGAATTCAGGTTATCCCGCATAAATGCTGTTCATTCTTGCTCTCTTGAAATTTCTGAAGGGAAATGGTTACATGAGATTTTCATTTTAGCGCAATGTATTCTGGCAAATCTACGAGATTTGTTAGGCTATTTCTTTTTCTACTCGTATTACACCATTGTTCCAAAATCACTTTTCTGTTTGTTGATAGACACTACGTCACCACAGACAGAAACTGTGATTCGCTGTGTGTCTTCAGAAAGTGTGCTATCTTAGTTTACACACGGGATTACACAAATGGATTTGGGACACGAATATCGAAGCTTGGTAATCGAAGTTAACTGGGATACCGTGTTCAAAGCCGAAGGGTTAATGCAACCGATCTTTACGTGCTTGCTAAACTTGGTGTAGGGTCTTGGCGATGGAACCGGACGTACCATTCACATGGAGTTGATTTCTCATCTCTATCCTTAATGTGTAATCAGCTATATCGATCTCATCCGTTTACGGTCGTCGTCATCAACAGATAAATGCTTCCCTGAGCTTTGATCGCCCCACTCTTCTTTTCTGATTGGGGGATCGTAAAGGTCGCTGGCTGGCGCCCTTATGAAAAATTGGCTCTGTTTTCAGAAGTGCGCGTTGTGGTTCGAAGCATAACTCATGGATCCGGCCTGCCATGGTGGGCACGTGTTTTGCTCGATAATGCGTGGTCGCTTTTCGCTACCAAATGGGCGAATTTATTCACACTGGCTTTCCTATCCTACAGGTAACATGCTCTAACTCCGATTTGTATGCAGAAGCACTATTTCATAACCAATTCTGGGCGTTTATCCGACTACGTTTGGTGGTTGATACTTGCGGAGCAGCGAAAACCCTCTTATTGGCTAGTCTTTCATTAGGGATCTCTTAGTAAACGGAACCGTCTTTACTACTTCAGAGACAATAGATATTCCATGGTACCTAACAGACAATGAGAAAGGTAATTATTATTGCTGTGGTAGCTGCGACATTTGCAGATCTGTATATCCATCAGATACCATGTGAGCCTTAAACCCTGAATTTGCTGAGTAGCTCGCCTTCATCTTGATACCAAACCTCGTGGGCTCATTTCCTCATTTTGTCTAGGTCCAATAACAATTAAATTTCTCTCAATCACTATGATCATGTTTACCTAACTCAGTTTTACCTGGTTGTTTCCCCCCACCCTTACGTTCTGGCTATTCCAACACTTCACATCAGGTGTAATCGCAATCTCTCACAACTTGGTCTCCAATTCTCTTCCAATCAGATAATTCTGGGTTTCCATTGCGACACGAAAGGCTATTCGTGGAAAGAGAAGATCGTAGAGATTGCCGACTACGGCTCGGGGCAGTTGTCTCCTCTCTCATCTGGATTTGCCAACAACGTCTTCTGTCCTTACTGCTGCGCTATTTCAACTCTTGTGACCCTGCTTTAGTGGGAGCTGAACTCGCCTCACGTGCCATATCCAGCTCAGTCGCTGTGGATCGGTGGTTGCATAATTCGCTGCACAATGCCCGATGGCCATCCAATCGGGGACGGGAGTTGGTAACGGGTTTGTGTATGCAATTGCGGTTCGACACACGATCTGCCACCATATTGCGAAAGTAAGTGTCCGATCATCACTAACTCAATGATTCTCATGCTATGTTGCGTTGATCTGTTTGCCAAAACTCACCCATTATGCACATATTCGATTCAAATTTGCTTCTTCCACAGTTGTACTACTACACTGGACCTGCGCTTTTATCGGCTGGTTTCGAATGATTTGCTGATTTGTCTTACCACCTGTTGGTCTTTTCTGACGGAGCTCAAATTAAATGGACATCACCATGGCCAGTTGTCCGTGCAGACAGTGGCAGGATTACACTGTATGTTTGTGCTTGCTTTATAATCTTTCTACGGTTTACTTTTACCTTGCCAGTTTGTTACACATCTCTCCTTTTTAAGATTTGTTTATCATGTTGTGTATTTGTCGTAGTTCATTAATCTGGTCACTTTCTGTGGTTACATCGAGGTGAATCGCTAGGACCTCAGTTGCTTTCGAAACTTTGACCATCGTTACACAGATGCTGAATGGTTAATAAGGGAATTCCTATGGTTTAATGTATGTGTTCACTGCTGTTGCTGACCAGTCCAACACTCAATGTACAGCATGCGGTGGTAGCACTTATACTTACTCAGTACTTATTAGAACGCCCTCGCTTGAATACAGCGTCATTAGCCAGGACGACCACTCGGTTCTTGTGCCGTGTATCACGCGGACAAGTGGGCGCTCGATTTCCCATCCAAGCGACTCGGGTAATTTAGTCGGCCAAAGGTTCTGTCTCACAATTTCGAGATCTACTCGGACACCACACGAGTGCTCGCAACTCCGGCGAGAGAGAGAGACAATAACCTTAAGCAAATCGCTAGTACCGCTCAAGCCAAAGGTTAACGCGGTCCGTACAGCCTGAGATCTATAGCACAGGTGGCGGCGTAGTTGCCACTTGATAATGGAAAGAAGGCGGTTATCAGAGGGACGCAATCACTACCATTGTAGTACTAAGGAGATCACGCAATCGGCGACGTTACAGCAGGGTCTCTTGAGTACGTCAGCGATAAGTGCCATCTGATAACGCGGTCACCGATAACGCACCACCTAACAGTCACATGGCAATAGGAATGGCCAAACTGGAGAACAGGAATGGCATCCGAGGCGAAGTTTTGTGGAACCATGAGGTGTTCACAACAACTTTCCCAGGAAGGTTCATGTTCTCGATGTGGTAATGAGGAGAGTGAATTTCTTAAGTCCACATTATTGCGGCTCGGCTGTGACGAATGGTAAATGTTTTAAAACTCGCTGCTGATTCGCCACACTTCGCAGAGATTAGCAGCACATAGGTGCTCTCCTGGTTGACCCAATTGTAGCAGAAATCGTGCCAGCTAGGGAACAAACTGGAAAAGTTTCCGTTGTGTGGATGGATTGCGACATGCAATCTCAATGTTGACCGCTATTCCCATTGAAGTGAACCTTGGTCTTTCGATCACGAGGACCGTCGCTGATGCAAATAGAAACTGGGTGTTGCCCTCCTTGATTCGATGCCTGCTAACTCTACCCGATGAGATGTAATAACATCAAAACGCGTCATAGTAGTGCAGTGTTTTCGGGCGAGCAACACCCAATTTCTATTTGGAAAGTTTCATTTTTGTCGGGGTATGTTTGCTGGTTACTGGGAGGCGGGGAAATGATTACCAAAGAAATGACCTATCCCTGTTGAGACGATCAAACAAGTTCACTGCCAGGTTATAATTGGCGGATGGAAAACGAAACTCCGACTGGATCCGCACTGTTACACGTCTGCTATACATTGCAGCAATATTTCTCCTTACTACACAAGTGCGCATGAAGAATATGACATAACATTTTTAATCAATGGAGAGTTGATTGCAGCAGCTTCCAAATCAGATAGTCTTCCATTTGCCCGGAAAAGCACTAGACACCGGTTTCGACCCGTTGGGCATTGTCGGTATTGCGCATCCATTGGCTTCACCGGGATCCGATCCCATGACGTCGAAGTGGCCATTCAGCAGCTTATGCCACCGGGCCATGGTGGATCATCAGGATTAAGCAAATTCCTCACCCACTCCAAATCGTTAAGCTGCAGTTGAAATTGGGCTGCTGGCCAATTTCGCAGGGAAGCAACATGAATAGCAATGCAGTGTATCGCAGCGCACGCACAGGTAGTGTGTTAGATTTTCATTGGTTGAATCGTGGCGCCCTGGTTTGCCAACTGTAAGGTGGAAGTGAACGTCATTTCCTTATCCCAAGCACACGTGTCATCTCTAGGTTAGTCATATATTCGTCTCAAGGCTGTGCCTATGCTCCATTGGTACTGAACCGTAAACGGCTGTACGATAATCAGGACAAGGCAAGGGCGCCCGTGCGAGCTACGGGAGCAAGACTGATGCATGAACATCGCAGCACAGAGTCCGGGATTTGTGCGAGCAAGCAGTACTAGTTGGACCCAATTACACGGTGGTCCCCGCCCCGATCACTTTTCATTGTTGCAACCGTCGATAGCCTCCCTTTTAGTGATAACCCCGGGTCCCTTTCCCCCGTTATTAAACCATAATAAAGGGTACATTCCTCGATAGTGCAAGATACAGAAAAACCAAGAGTCCGAGCTATATGTACGTATTCTCAAGAAATTTATCTTCGCCACTGCTATACATCTGAGGCGATGACTTCTCCATCTCTGTCTTTTGTTCACTTCAACACATAAACTGTATCCACTGCTGATCAATTCAGGCAGAACATTGTTGTAATTAGTGATATATTGCTTGTTCACTACGAATGCCCGGTACCTTCGCAGTTTCACTCATATATGGCGGGAACAACGTGTGAGAAATGAGCGTGTTCAATGCCTTGTGTATGGTGCAGGAAGAAGAAGCGAACCGCTCAGCACCGTTATTCCACGCTTTAGGCTGCGATGGCTGGGTCACCTGTTGCGCATGCCAGCCCACCGACTCTCGCAAGGTGCGTTATTTGCGTGCCAGGGGTGCGGATGGAAGAAGAGGAGGGATGGTCAAGCGCTGACCTGGGCAAGAGGTGGGCCTCGGTTGGGGCCTCTCGACTCCCTGGTTGGGGACCAAAGGACGATGAGCATGTTTGGCTGGGTACACTTGTTGACATGGCTAGACGCCGACCTCAATTGCGTTCGTGTTGTGAGTTTGTTTGTCCCTGGTAACTCAGCCGTCGTGTCACTGTTAGCTTTTTTGTATTGCAGCGCAATAGCTGCGGTATTTTCCACCCGCAGCTAACATGTACAATGACGTTGACAATGAAGAATGCCCGGTTTACTGACTGTTTCACTGTTATTCCCCTGCACAGCTCTAGAAAATCTTCGCTCACTCTTTTTGGATGGACTTCAGGCCGTTTGTGATGAGAACATTTGTGATATCCTCGGTGAGTCCCGACTTAAACCAAATATCATAACTTTGAATACTCGCCAGGTGTAGCTGTAGTGCCACCAACCGAGGCACCGCAGCACACCCCTGGCACAATGCCTAGAGGTAAGGTAAGTGTGACAGCGTCATTCCATCAATGTATTGTGCGATTTTCCATCGTGAAGGCATTGCATAACTTCCACTTGCAGGACTCAGTTTTCTTGTGAGCGCTCATTGCAATCCGAACTCCCTAGCACTGCTCCTTTGCACCCAGGTCTACGACATTTGCGTTTTCTCCACGTGTCAGCCACGCGGGTGACAGATGACGGATGGATTAAGGCCAACCGACTTTTAAACCCCTCTGGTTGCAGCCACCTACCTTTACTGGAGCTGAATGCATCCGATCTGGGCGCTTTTCTGACGAACTGGGGTTTGGTGGCAATTATCAACCTATTTCCTCGGCTCACACGTCTGCACTTAAGAAGAGCCCATGTAAGTGTCACCATAACGCTTATACGCATACTGACGAACACTATTTTCCGCAGATCACGGAGGATATGTCGTTGGCGCTTTCACGTTTGGAACGCCTCAGCTTTTTGGATGTAAGTTATTGCGAGCTGATACATTGCCTGCCTCATGTCCTGTTACCTCCCACCTTCTTGCTACATGAGCAATCTGGACTTACTGAGATACGTGTAGCAAATTGTACATTGCTGGATCTACCCTCCCTGTTATACCAGATTAAAGGTGAGTATTTCTTTTGATTTTCGTGATGGTTTTCGACTCCGTATTACTGGGAATCGGATAGACGAGTAACTGAACGTCACCACCGTACTAGCCCTCTGCACATTTTTGACGAGTGATTTAACGTTGTTGGCATAAATTGTCTCAAACGTTTAGTCTGCCTTCTACTACACGATGCGCTGTTATAGCAGTCGCTTTGGTATTAATTAGTACGCTCTCATGAGACCAACGCCTCCTGGAATCAAAGTAGAAAATTGATGTCGCACAACAAATCATATCAGGTGTTTGGTGATTCACCGAGATGGACAATTTAGTGTGGAAGAGACTACAGAAGCTTATGGTAGGCAACTTCATAATATGAAACCAGACCACCACTAATTCTACCCTGGTGACGTCAGTTCGAATGGCGACGAAACGTTCGCAACCAAATTGTTCACATTGGCGAACCAACCAACAACCGACCCAGGAGGCCACAGCTGTGAGAAAAACGCCGTTCGAAACTAGGTGCTTTTCCGTAAGAACTCGTTTCCTACTCCAATCTCGAGTGGAAAATGCGCCTTTGAAAACCACTGAGCCACAGATTCCACTTTTGCACTACCAGTCATTGAAGACGAGCTAATTCTATTCTGGACTTTTCGTGCGACCAGTCTCTCGCACCGTCGAGAAATCAAAATTCAACGACTGGAATAAATGAATGGAGATAAAGTTCTGGCATCATTACAAACCGCTGTACTGTGTTTGCAAAGTTCTACCAGTGGTCTCTCAGCGAAGCATTGTGGCTCAGATAAAACAAGAGTAGGCATAGGTGCTTAGGATAGTTGAGGCTCTGAATCACTAATATAAGATCACCCCACAGACGAGGATGCTGTTCTCTGAAAACTCCTTTGGCTCTTAGTCCAAAATGCCAAGTTAATTGGAACAATCCTACAACACTTTTTCGCCCTCCGCTGTGGATTATCAAGAGCAGCGAGGTGATGGATTTACCAGAGCTGCCGCACCTGGACGGCATATTTCACCTGTGACCTTGGGTAAACGTTGCAATTTTGGAAAAAGAAGCTAGGATATCATACACCAGACGATATCCGCAATTGTTGGCTAGGTTCTTTTAACTACTTGCTTGTCCTGTCTTGAGCATCCGAGATCCATCTGCGCGAGCATCCCAAGATTATTTTCAGTGGGAGTGAGATGCAAAAGGTGTGTACCAGCCGACATTCATACGTGCTCTGATTGCGTATGCTCAATACCTTGCATTTGATAGCGTTAAACCAGAGCATGTTCTGAACTGAACACTTGAGTGCCAAGTTAAGATCACCTTGAAGTTGTCACCTACTGGTTTGCTTGCCCGCCAACTTCTGAGCTCGTCCGTAAAGGGCAGAAAGTTCGACATGAATGTTCCCTCAAGTTCGTCTATGATCACTAGGAATAGCCGTGGTCGTAATAATGAGACCTGAGGGACGCCACAGTGGACCTCTATCGGATCAGACAGGGAGCCAGAAACTTCCAATTGTAATGTCGTTCGAGTAGGAATCAATATATCCAGCCCAGGATAGGGTCAGCGATCCCATAGCTCCGAAACTTGTGAAGAAGAACGCGGTGATCTATGTCACCAAAAGCATTCAACAAATCGAGATAGGCAACGTCAACTGCTTCACCAGCATAAACGGTTCGTGGTACATGAGCAGTTTCGACGGAAGCCGTACTTCTGTACAATCATGCTGCACTTTTCCATATATTCCATATGTGTTTCTGAAATGACAGATTCCATTAATTAAGCAAGCATCGAAAGAAGAGAAATTGGACGATAGTTTGCTACCACAATACGATTGGCCAGTTTTTAAACGGGAGTGCTTATTCCATACAATTGAAACCTGTAGCTCGTCGAGACAGCGCTGGAAAAATCGAGACAAGCTAAGCTATCCTTAATGACTTAGGGCGCATATTGTCCGAACAAGTTGAACTGTGCGCAGTGACACCAGTCACTTCAGCACATAGGTGGATGTGAAGATATCCCACTTAGTGTACACCTTCCTCGAGTTCAACTTGCCCGTGGGAGGGGAAGTGCATGATACATTGTTGTGTGACTTAGATTCTAGAATAGTTGGGATTGTAGGATAGGCGTTGGCATAGGTACATTGGTTTTTAAATCATTTTCGTATCTCACCAAGCAGTAGATGGTTTCTCACTAGTTGATTTTAGTTGTGCTTTTAATGTTTTAGTCCCAGTTAGCCTGCAAACAATGTAGCCTAGCCAACGTCCCCCATTGCTCAGTGCCTTAAGCTGTTGGTTAGCTGGCATCTGTCTCTAACGGTCATTGGTTCGATCCCCAGTAGGGGGCCGAGGGAATGCGCACCACTGACGAGCCCCA
>CALYDF020002822.1:0-10000 GCA_944474145.2 Dicrocoelium dendriticum | reverse complement strand
GAGCGTCTTTGCCAAAACTGCCGTCAGACAGATCGGCCGGTAGTTATCCACTTTGCTTGGGTTACCACCTTTCGGGATAGGCTTTACGACTGAGCATTTCCAGTCGTCCGGTAGTAGACCAGTGGATAGTGACCTGTTAAACAGTTCAGTTACAGAAGGTGCAATTATGGTCGATAATGACTTGAGGATTAGTGGGTGTATACCATCTGGCCCAGCAGGTTTCGTCCCGTCAAGTTTTGCTAGAATCTTGCGTACATCCTCAATATTGCAGTTCAGGCTGTTAAGTTCGGCTGGAGCGGTGCTCGTCGAACTCATTACAGACACCTGGTCACTTGCGAATACGGAGGCAAAGTGCGTTGCCAATGCTGACGCACGATCTGTACTCGAGGTTAGAGGCTGTCCTTCTGAGCCTTCTAACACTGGGATATTAGCTATAGGCTTTAGGCGCCGCTTCACATATGCGAAGATCTTCTTGGGAGCAGTTTTTGCGGCAGCTGCAAGCTCCTCTTCGAAGCTTTTGCGTTTGCTTGTTTTCGCGTTGTTGCAGCGATTTCGTTGTACCTTGTAGGCATTGTAGTCCTCATCAGAGCCAGATAACACGAATTTGTTCCATAGTCTACGTCGCCGTCGGGCCATTTTGTTGTACTCTTTGTCAAACCAATGTGGTTTGACTGGCCCAACTTTCCGAAATTTGAGGGGCACGAATCGGGCGCACAACGATTTCACTCCCTCTTTAATGATAGCCCAACAGGTTTCAATAGATGAATCCTGTGGTAAAGACCAGTCTATCTGGCTCGCTGCTCGAATGAGGCCATTAAAGTCCGCCTTCCAATAGTTGAAGGTTGACTCTAGTGGGAGAGGATACGGTAGCGGTAGTTCTAAACTGCCTATCATCACTGAGTGGTCACTCGCTCCCAGAAGCTCTAAGACTTGAATGTTATGTACACGCTGCTCACAGCTAGTCAACAGCAGGTCTAAGCATGATGGAGTCGCGCGCGCTGTAATGATGATGATGATGATGATGATGATGATGATGATGATGATGATGATGATGATGATGATGATGAGGATGATGATGATGATGATGATGATGATGATGATGATGATGATGATGATGATGATGATGATGATGATGATGATGATGATGATGATGATGATGATGATGATGATGATGATGATGATGATGATGATGATGATGATGATGATGATGATGATGATGATGATGATGATGATGATGATGATGATGATGATGATGATGATGATGATGATGATGATGATGATGATGATGATGATGATGATGATGATGATGATGATGATGATGATGATGATGATGATGATGATGATGATGATGATGATGATGATGATGATGATGATGATGATGATGATGATGATGATGATGATGATGATGATGATGATGATGATGATGATGATGATGATGATGATGATGATGATGATGATGATGATGATGATGATGATGATGATGATGATGATGATGATGATGATGATGATGATGATGATGATGATGATGATGATGATGATGATGATGATGATGATGATGATGATGATGATGATGATGATGGTGATGATGATGATGATGATGATGATGATGATGATGATGATGATGATGATGATGATGATGATGATGATGATGATGATGATGATGATGATGATGATGATGATGATGATGATGATGATGATGATGATGATGATGATGATGATGATGATGATGATGATGATGATGATGATGATGATGATGATGATGATGATGATGATGATGATGATGATGATGATGATGATGATGATGATGATGATGGTGATGATTGCGTCAATCGATGGTAATCCCAGTAATGGCCCGATCGCTTTTTGTTTCTTGCCGGTCGATATTGCGATGAATTCTCTGCTGGTTCAAGTTTTTTCCGTTCTGTTCGGCTGACCTAATTGGTGGCGGGTTTAAGCAGCTAAATCTTTTACGCAGCACACAGACCGACTGAGCAAAACGGACACAACTTGTTTGATAGCTACTTTGACGAAGGAGCACATATACAATTGTTGCTTTTTCAGTGAACCGGTTAGTTGCCCTTTGATTAGAACCACAAATATGTGTGTGGTTTGCGATTCAGAACATTCCTCGATTTTGTGTTTATGTGAATGGCGCAAAAATCGCAAAGCGAAGTTAACAGACGATCCAAACAAGTTAGCTCTGGATGCCGGACTGCACACGTTATCGCAGCTGAATCGGGGTCGAATAAGTGTAAACGCACTTCTGTGTGGCAAACTGCAACGGAAAACGTTGAGCAAACGACGTATTCACGGATGAGCGCTTGGAACGCAGATTCCTTCTAGGTTGCCCGAGGGAACTTGGAGTGTCGTCACTAACATTTGCTGATTGCTTTAAACTCTGGAACGTTATGGATTGCCCTGGACGTTCTTCGACAAATCAGCCGACCTTAGAGGGGCTTTGGGAATAGCCTGCATTGTGGTTGCTGGTCCTGTGATGGGGCTGGAACTGCTGGTGATTGGAAGTGCCCTGATGCCGATCGAACATCACATGTCAGGCCGATACGGAGTGAGCACTTTGTCGGCCAAACAGGAACTAGTTAACACGCACCCGCGCCCACACTTTAACTGTCCACTGAACATCCACATGACCAATCATGCGCCGGCAGGCGATGAAGCGCATAGTCGTGTACCGTGAGCCAAGGCTTGAGTTAATGAACCAAGAGAAGAAGCGCGGACCCAATCCCGCCAATGGTACACCCGCTGTGCAAGTCAAGGTGATTTTAGACAGAGTGACAGGCGATTGACAAGTGAGTGACAAGTGAGAGAGTGGCAAGCGAGCATAAACTAATGGAAAGGGCGCCAGCGGCACAATGCAAATAACATAGATGAGCCAATAAGACGGACTGTGGTAAATAGTGGCTAGCTGAACAACCTCTTCGTGGTGTCAGCTGGGTGGTTGGGTTTAACCCGTTCCAGCAAATAGTTCGGAGGCAGTGTTTCAGGACGTGATGGGTTTCGCCTGGCAAGCGTTCTCCCTACAAAAAACCACAAACGTCTGCTTAATAGCGCTGTGACGTGGCGGTCGTGACTCGCCACAAAATAAAGTCACTGCCCGGTGGAAATCCGGATAATTCTCTCCAACCCACGGACACCAATCTCCTACTCGCATATTGACGACAATATCAAACATTGAAGATTGGAGCAGCACAACTACAAGCGCAAAATACACAGCTACATACACATGCACACACAATGACATACACACATACCCCCTACACAAACACAAACTGCTATGGAAAACATGTCGGAGTTTTGCACATTCTTGATCATGCATCGTTATGTTAAAATGATCATGCCTGTAAAGGCGTGCCTCACCTTGTTGAGAATAAAAGATTTATATATATATTTATTTATAGCTGTTTGAATGTAAGCTTAATAAAGTGCTTAGTGATCGCGGCCAAGTCTTCTTGCCTCCCGGAGGGCTACACGACCTGGTGACAGAGGAGATAAGCCGACGCGCCGGAACCCACCCGTTTTTGGTGGTCAGCCGTCGATCACGCTGCCGACCGCTCTGCCGCTGACTGAAAGCATGCTGCCAGAGACCTGGAGAACGTGAAAGGCGAAGTGGAGAGATTTCGGCACCCTGACCCAGTTGGATAACCGACCAATGATGTACCAGTTGGCGCTGTTTAGACACGCCGTGGGTCATTAAGCCAGAAAGATGCTCCAAACCTTGGAGCTCAGTGAGACAGGTGAGGAAACCAAACTTTCACAAGTGCTGAGAAGATGCGGGCGTTTTGACAAGGTTAGGTAAATGAAAAGTAGCAAAGGTATTTATCTTTTGTTCGCGATCGACCCCCAGGCGAATCGTTCGAGACTTACATAACAGAACTGAAACTGTTGGCGTGTAACCGCTACTTCTGCAATTGCATGCTAGACTCCCTGATACGGGGTAGTATTGTCATTGGCATAAAGAGTAATGAGCTCACTCAGCGCCATCTGAGACCAAGGAACCTGTCTTTGGAACAATGTGTGGACATCTACTTAAGGAATCAAGGAGGACGCAGCAGTTTGAGCATGTGAGAGCCTAAAAATCACCGATCTGTGCGCGGTATCCTAAACAAGCAATATTCCGCCCCAGACACCCGAAGGACAGGGTCCGAGTTGACAGTTTTCCAATCGTGTAAATCCAAGAAGAACAGAGAGCTGCCTAGCTTGGGGTCGAACGTGCACAAAATGTTCCAAGAACAACCATGTTGCTTGTCGTTTCAAATCCGCTAAGGCCAGCCCAGTAGTCGGCAGCATCAACGAACCATCACAAAATTTTCGATAGGCAGCTTGGAAAATTGTGGAGAACCTAAGTGTGTTTTCGCAACTCCTTTGATTCTAGGATGACTGGAGCGCTTCCAACTGTCAACGTCCTACCTGAGAAGCACAGTGTGGAAACGACATGTGACAGCAAGCGAAATTGCCTCCGAAGGTGGTCTGGTGCAAAGATGCTGCCGGAAGGTACCACCACGTTGGTGGCCATCAATCCGAAAAACGACACGGAACACCAACTCGTTTTCCTGACAGTCTCAGGAGACTTTACGCCCATTCTGGGGATTGACCCTATTCAGTGTCTCGGGTTTGTCGCTTTTAACCATGAAAGTTCCGCCCAGTTCTGTGAAGATAACATAGCTATTGTTGACAGCTACCCAAGCTTGTTTGACGGGATCGCAGGGAGGTTCGGAGGGTGTGCGCAGTTATCTGTAATCGAATCCGCTAAGCCGGTAGTGTTGCCGACCAGCAAGGTGTCTATTGCCTTAGGTGTGAAACAAATAACGAAATCAATAGGTATATTTCTAGACTGGCTTGCTGTTGCACCCTTAAGGGTTCATATCAATTTCTACATTAAACCTATGCTCTTGCATGGAAGTAGGTATAACACGAGTATATGTTCCAAATTGGCAATTGCAAACGCATTGACATTGTTCGGTGTACGGCTGATGGGGTCGCAGGCGCCCACCTTGAAATTTGCTTTCCTTTGGGCGATAATGAACTCGTTCTTTTGTTGTGAAGATTGCGCAGAGTAGTAGTTGTGCCGTTTTCGTTAGAACATGATCCATTTCACCACAACTTTACGTTACTTACATTGGACAACTTTGGCCTGCTCAGTTGCCATTATTATTGGTGCGCGATGGAAGAAATGAGAGGGCGAGATTATAAGGGATACAAAAAGTTAAAAAATAATTCCGAGAAATGCAGTTTAAAATAAAAAGCATTTGTTACGAGACATACTAAGGCAGCGTGCATCACTAGAAAAACCCAACTTAAAAAAAATATGCCCAAACTTTTCTTGCGCTGATATTGCTTTCTGGCGCAAAATTTCAACCTGAGTAAGTCTCAGAAAAAAGAAAAACCACTTCTAAGGCTAGAATACTGCGTAAAGTAGCACGAAATTAGGCTGTTCAGGACAGGTTTTAAACGCTGATTACTTTGAAAGTAAAAAGATACAATACGTGCAGTATTTGCGAGTTTTCGCAATTGAATGGTTGTCTATGAATAAGGCCATTATTCCTGTTCGCTAAGAATGGCTTTCAGCTTTGCAAGCAGGTTGCAGAAATAAAAGAAAATGTAAAAAGTAGTGAAGCGGTATAGGCATAGCTAGCTAGCTAGGCATAGCTAGCTATAGATACAGGCATAGCTATCTAGAAATGCTCTAAAGAGTCCGTAATACCTGGCAACAACTAGGGACTATGTAGGTGGCCGAAAAGTACACTTTGCAAGCCAACATGGCAAACACATGCAAATAAGTTATAATTTTGCAAGGAAACACTATAAGACAGTAAGGAATATTATGCCTGTATAAGAATTCAGGAGAGTTTATAATTAACCCACGGCTAGAAAACCTCAGCATACCATTTTCAGTGGACACTGAGCCACATAACCCACTAGGAGTATACAGTTTAGTACTTTTATACGTCTAAGTAGTTCTGAAGTTTATATTAAGGCCGCATGAGCCAGATCTACCTGAGAAACGCAGGCGACCTTTAGGATCGATTGAAACATTTTGGCCTGGAAAATACACACCGTTCTTAGATAAACATCGCAAGTTTCATTTCTTAGAGCCGATTTTCTATATTCATGGGGCTGTTTCTCCAACAGCAGTGAGCTAGAGGAGCCTGTCACTAATAATAAAGAAATGAGTATGGGAAAATTTAGTAAAATTTAGCAAATTGCTTTGCGACGTGAAATCCATTTTGGTATGCGTTGGCGGGGCATTACAAATTCCACTTCTGCGGATTGAGCTTGCTGTAACATGAGGGATGGCTATGCCTCAGGTGTTGATGCACCCTATTGCGCAGCTATTTGGGTAATTTTGAGCCATTTCCCTCCAAGTTAAGTTCTCAAGCAAGTGCCAGCGATGTTCACCTAGGTGGCACTGTTAACTGGTACTATACTGTCACACCGGCGATTTCCTTTGTGGTGTGCCTGGCAAGGGCTTTTCTAGCACCCTAAGCAAAGCTCGATAAGGTAAACCAGGAGTAGAAAAGTAACCAAACTGGTAGGAGCTGGTCGCACACCCGCCATTACGCATAACGCATGGTAGGCTTTGGAGCCAGCTAAAAGACACATAACACACGGGTGGTCAAGATAAAAGGTGGTGATGAAATGTTTCTAGTGATCCAGCCAGCCAGTGTGACAGGGACCTTTGTCGTTGGTTAGCTTTCGTGCCAGTGTAGTGGAAGCTGGAAAGACACGTGTTTTACTAGCAATAGCTGTTGAAGAAGGGGATCTGGTTTTCATTATGCCTGTCTACTAGTGTCGACTATAGGGAAAGGCAAATGTATACCAGATAAAGCTAAATATATGAGGCCAGGAGAGGATAAGTGGAGAGCAAAATGTCGGATTCTTGAGCCTAGAACTTTTAAAGTCTCACTTTCACAACTCTATGAAAGATTTAATTTTCATTTTGCTGTATACATGCTGATTTTAGTTAGAAACGGTGGAGTGCAGTAGCTAGTGCTTGGGCTTAATGAAAACGCATCAATAGGGGCCAGCTAGCAACCGACATCTACGAAGGCACATAAAGGTACATCTAAAGCCGGTATTTAGACGGTTTTGGACAGTTCTAATGCCAATCTTAGGTGTATCAGCAGCAACAAACGCTTTCAACCTCTTATGCAAGGCTTAGGTCTGGTAGGATGCCTTTACTAGGAGTACCTCAAAGGTCATAAGCCTAATGTTTTTCCACGGACCCAGTGGTCTAATAACTTGTAAAGTGATAAGTGTAAAACTGAAGCCAAGGAATGAAGATGTAGATAAGATGCAAGGGTTGAAATTCGCTTCCTCATTGCCCTGCAATACTCTATATTAGAAACAACTACGGGCTCGCGAACCTGCCAGTCAATAGACTAGGCTGTACTGTTTGTTGAAATTTTTAAACGTTGACGGAGTAACCATTGAAAAATAGAAGCCGGAGGGTTGTGGACATCAATTTGTCTATTCAGCCTTGGGATCAACATGTCAGCGTGGGGGCCGATGCACGTCAGGAACTAAGCAGTACTGGCTAAGTACCTCTTACATTCAGAATTCTAAAGTTAGCAGTTGTACGATGCCCGCAACTGATCCGTTTGAGACCTCCTGGATCTTGTGGTTGTGGTAATGCATAAGTTAAAAGAACCAGGGTAATATATGGAGACCATTCATGGGGTTATCCCTTATTACCCCTTACTGGATGCTTTTGTGGTGGCGTCTACTCTTTCCATAGTGCAGTCATAAGGCGGAATTGTCCGTAGAAGAACTCAAGTAGGTCAGGAAGAGATCGTTGAAGACTAAAGTCATCTTGTACTCGGATCGCTATTCTTAAACCCTATAAAATGGGTGTGACGGATAGCGTTAAAGACTCTTATGTGATAAGGCGGTAACGACAATGAATGTGTATGAGTTGTGAGCGCAAGGTGCTTAGATGTCATGCACTACCTCGTGAGAATCCTCAAGCTACCTCAGGGCCAGTTTCGAAGACGTCGTCTAGCGAATCGCAAATATAGAAGATGCATTGCATATTGTCAAAACATAGGAACCTTTGTGTCTCCTTCCTGAATGCCTGCAAGTTTTGGAATTCTCTTAATGCGAAAGTCAATACGTGCTATATGTTCACGTACACAACTAAGAAGAAACGCGATTGCAGTCTTTTCTTTGCCTTTAACGGTGTAAAGGAATGGCTGCTGTTTCGGAGTTTAGATTCAGATGCGCTCGTTAGTTTAAGACAAGTTATCTTACTGTTCAGCTTGCTATGAAGTACCTTATGTAAGTAGCACAAGTGAAGGATAATGTGCCCTTGCCATAGGCTCTGGATTTTAAGGTGTTTACACCTTTGTCGGTAACTCAGCGCTTGCTGTGATGGTGTCAACGTCTTCGTAAAGCGCCGCTGAGGTTTTTCAAGCAGAACGCCGTTTGACTTCCGTAGGCTGCTGCATATAAAAGAGCAACACTCCAGATGAGGCCTGACGTGGTTATTATAAAGTTCTAGCCTTGCAACTGCGGTTTTTATATAACGGTGTATGTGGAACGATAAGCCCCTTACCCCTGCCACTTGATAATGAACTTGTTCTGCAAAGTTGAGGCTCATGGGGTAGCGCAAGCCCAGATCTGTTGTCATGGCATTCTGTTTGATAGTAACACCGTTTATTGCTAGGGACCCAGCAGGTATAGAAAGTTTGTGGGTTATGACACTAGAGCTTTGAGCGGAGAAGTTCATTTACCAGTGTTCGCACCACTTTCAATTGCTTCAAGATCCTCACAGATACTATTAATTGTGGATAATTCATTACCAGGGGGAAAGTCGTAAACAAATTTTACGTCGTCAGCAAATATAAAGGAGCGACCGTGCTGCAAACTCCTGCAGAGGTCATTGATTTAGATCAAAACATCGGGTAGGACCAAGGACATTCCCCTGCACCACGCCACTGGGGATGGAAGTCAGGATGGACATAGTTTGCTCAACCTTAACAGATTGCGTACGTTCTATTGGATAAGAACCCAGCCAGTCTAATAGAGGACTGTCTACCCCTTAAACCTTTATCTTGTGCATCAGGCGTATGTGTGGTACCCTGGCAAACGCCTTTTGCACATCAGGGTAAAGAATGACCACTGAAAGATTAGAGTCAATGGCCTCGGTGACTAAATTAAGGAAGTCCAGCTAACAGGTTGCACAAGACCGAGCACTTAGAAACCCGTGTTGAGATTCATTTATGTGCGCGTCTGCATAAAGGTGAGTCATGAGGGCCATTTTAGTCAATTTCCTCACGCGCGAGATAATAGCAGTGTGGATAATTGGGCGATAGTTACCAAATTCCTGTGGGCTTCCGCCCTTATGCCTTGGCATAATGATGGTATGTTTCTAAACGATCAGACATTGACCTTTTTGCTTTGATAACGTAAAGAGTTTCAAAGAAGACTAGGGATATCTTCACTACCAGTCCTTAAGTAGACTGGACGGCAGTCCGCCTGGACCAGGGTTCCAGGATGGATTGGTAGCTGAAATCGCAGAACGGACACTATTTACATCAAACTATACAGAGGACAGGGACTGGCTACCGGGTATTTGCAGGGCCTGAAAATTTGAACCTACTTCTACACATTGTGCTTCTTCAAAATGGGAGCTGAAGACATCACACAAAATTTTTGCGTCACTAGAAGTGTCGTGGGGACTGATCTTTAGGGTGGAGATCTGTCGTCTATAATTTGGGGTCCTAGAGCGCCGAGGCCAACTGAGATTCCTAGCTTTGATCGCACTATTTAGTGCGGGTATATCTTGATTGGTTTGCTGCTGCTTAGATCTGGCAGAAAACTGATATGCAATCTCGTGCGCTCTCATGATGTACGCAAAATTGAAGGTTTTGTGCTAGGATCGTCTAAGCCGACGCATTCTGTTATGCATTTTGGTTTAGGTCACACTTTTAGATGGGTGCCTTATTAAAGGTGACATGAGAGCTAGAGTCGAGACAGTGATGTA
>CALYDF020002819.1:0-48024 GCA_944474145.2 Dicrocoelium dendriticum | reverse complement strand
CGTTTGAAAACTGCGCATCTGAAGGATTTCATTCTCATAGGTAGGGTGACTAGCTGTGTGTAAGATACTCCGCATGTGATATTAAAGCTTCTACATCTATAGGTTCGAAACGCAGACCCTACAGTTCTCTATCGCCTAACATGACCTCCGTCACTGTTTCTGGATGACGGGTTGTTCTGAGCAAGCAGAACTAGCATTACAAGCTGGGAACCATCACGTAGAACAAGCAATTCAAGCAAGGCAATCAAAACTGAAGCACGAAATCACAGATCTGGAGCTGACTCCACGTCGGGTTTCCATGTGCGTCATTGGAACGCGTAATTTCTATATGAAAAGCGGCGAAAACACGGGTATTGCTGATTAGCAGACACTCTGCTAATGATTAAGTTTTTCTAAAATAAGCAAATCATGTGCGTCTCTATTTACTACATTTAAGCAATAACACTTATCAGAGATCATTCCTTGAAACTGGCAGAATAGTATGACCGTCCCGAGTGTTGCGGCATTCTTTTTTCTGTCCGTGTGTCTCGCCCCTGGTAAAACACCACATTCGGTCTGTTTCGTAACGATAAAAATCATTTGTAAAGGAACGTTTGAGGAACCATTCATGCACTTACACGTGTTACCAACCGCAAGGAGACCCATGACGCAACAATATGAAACATTCCTCAGGAGCAAGCTCAGTCGAACAACGGCATAACAAATGCAATAGGCGAGTTAAACCTCGGTGCACTGCGCGCTCACTTATCCTGATTCGCACCGCTACATCCATCAAACGGGGAGCTTTCAACGTTGCACACAGTGAACATGCAGCACTCCGAAACACACCGCGGTCCACAAGCTCTCCACGTCCATCCCGTGTCACTAGCCCAATTTTCATGCCTTCCGATCATCGACAAGGGTATTTGTGATCGACTTCATGTTATTATTCTCAAGGACCAATTCATTCGCACTCATTCACATGGGTGTCTCGCAGTATACGGACAGCTCAGCTATGAAGTGGGCGGACACAACGCGTAATCATACAAGTGGAAATGCCGACCGCCATGATCACTCGTGACTGCTAAGCCCAGATGGCTCAACGTGAATTTTGCGAGTATACCCCCTAGCATGGGTGTAGCTTCACTGTAGCCAATCATGCCTGAGTACGAGTGTCGAGCGCGACTAGGCACCCGCCAACTCGCACGCGATCAGCGCCACAACCAAGTCTACTTTGGTAACTCATGTCGCAAACTATTCTGACATACTGTTGGTTGATTTGAATCCAATTATCTGAGAAAAGTTGTGGAAAATTTGAATCAGTCATCGTTTCACACAACTACACCTGTCAACAGATTGGGTGGAGAAAAGACGCAGGCGTCTCACAAGGACGAATGCTCCAATTATTGCAAGAATTAATGTCCTGATGCGCAATGCTATGCTAGCAATGTGGCTGGCCGTTGCAAGCGCTTGTGATATAAAAAATTTGCAAGTGGTAACCTGCATTGGAACACAGAAGAAACTGAAAATGACGCTAAGGAAAATTGAGGCAACGAGAGGCTCTTCAGTGTGTGGTATATCCCAGACATTAACAACATTTATTCAGCCGTGGCCCAATATTAATCCGCTCGATTCCTCGTGGCCCCCTCCCCTAATCATCACTACAATTCGAGCAATTCGCAACGCCAAAAAGACGCAAATCTGTGATTTTCAGTGGTCATATTGGTACACATTATATGATGGCTACAATTTTAAGTTTTTATAACTGTCTTTTTCCAAGGAATCTCAAGTTTTAACTTGCATAGCCTCAATATAACATTCATTGTGCGACACCATCAATCCGCTTGTCTATGATTACATCAAACTTGTCAGTATTAAACCTGATTGTATTTACTTACTTTGCCATTAAGTCATGGCATGAATACAACAGTATAGTTCTCTCTTAAAAATGGTTGCCAAAACAGAAATGCGAACTATGGGCCTAATATCCTTGAGCAAGCTAGCTTATGTCCGTCATCAGACTTGACGGTTAGAGTCAACTATCTCCTCTTTCTCGAGATCCGATATCCTAAGCATACAGTTCCAGCTATGTAGGAAAAACCACAATGGCTTATTTGCTCGAGGTAAGATAACACAACTTGCCTTGAAGTGTTTAATCTAATAAACTGTCACTTTTCGAATCATCAGTCATCTAAAACAGAGCTGGCTTAGCTGTTGACATTTATAAGCAGTTCCAGAAAGGAATACGATGTTGGTGCCTCAGACTGTAGCAAATGCTGAAGGCAGTCCCATTAAAGAGCCATCTAAATTCTTCATGCAATAGCAGAACCTAAAATTCTTCACTGTTCTCCACACACAATTGCTGGAAAAGACTGCGTTGCAGCGAATGCGATTTCATACTGTTAAGTACAATTAGGACAGTTGATAATTGTTCAGGCGCCTTCACAATTGCTTAGCCAGTAGGTTCTCACAGTGATTTACGTAGAGAAGTATAGTTACAGTAGAGATGAAATTTTCTACATCGGCAATAAATGTGTTATATTTTACGACAATTGCGTCAGCACCATCAGCTACACATGCAACTTCTTTTGTACTGGATTGGAGTTTGCAGTCATATAGCCATTGACTACCTCAGACATAGATTGGCCCTTTATTAGTTTTAATTCTCCTAGAAAAACGCGTCACTTCCACCTGTTTATTATCAAATGTAGATTTAGACATATGCCATGAGAAGAGCGTCGTTATCAGGTAAAATAGATTCATCTAGGTGTAACGAAAATGTTCTGCACTATACTAATGTAACCAAGGTAAGTTCTATGTTATGAGCCATCTCATCCATACGTCTAGATACAGTCGCATTTCTGGGCGTAAGGCTTGAGCTGCTTCTTGTGAATTTACTTGCACCAGATCCGATAGTATCATTGATACTGGAGGCACGATAGTATTTTCTCCAACAATAAGTGAAGTGTAAATTCTAACAATCAACTTGCTGATTTTCTAAGACGTCATAAATACACGTGTCTTTGCTCGCTTTGTCAGAAATCATAGTTTTGTAAAGTTTTCTGAACTATTCCGCAGCTTTCTGCAAAAATCCCTAGAATTTCTGCTTTCCTCTCTATGAGCAATTTCCAAATGATTTTTGATTTTACTCGGTCGCATAATTTAAATTGAATTTGCAAAATTGTACACATTGGTAGAGTGAGGTTTCTGGGTACTGCAATAAATCCAAATGACAGGTATTCCACGGAGTACTGCCGAGACCACTTTGCAGAGGAGCTCACTGCTGAAATGTGTCTAGGTAAACTGTTAAGACCTATATATATATATATATATATATATATATAGGTTGCGTATGTTTTATTTTGCTTACACAATGAACAATGATTTATCACGGAATAAAAGCAAGTGCTTGACACGTCCCGTAGGATGGTTGGGGTGAATATGATGAAATCAAAATATGTCTGGGTCATCTATCGAACGTCTACCGAGATGAATAATTTGACAAGTAAAATTAGTGTAAAATTAGTTACACTATGGGTAATAAATAACATCATTCGACAAGGCGAAACACGCAGATGGCACGAATGCTTAGTGGCACTTGATGAATTTTTGTATATTTTTGTGATAATAGGATAATAATAGGATAGGATAATCATACTTATAAAACTGTTGTTTACACTAGTAAAATGTAGACGTGTGAAAACTCAGTTAGTGCCAACTCAAAGGGGCTTTATGAGAATGCCTTTGAAAATACTGTGGATAGTCAAAATGAGCAAAACACACTTCTAGACAAAATAAATGAAGAAAACAAGTAGAACTCAGAAACTAACCATGTTCGGTGGGCACATATTTACTGCAGTAAAGTTGTGGCCAACGGTGACAGCAAATAAAATGAAGGCCATATGCGACAAACACGGAAGAAAATGCCGGAGCGTTCAGGAAACCGTTATGGGGGAGCCAACTATGAAACTAATAACTTGCCGAATCTGGCACCAAATGCGTGCTGGCAAGGTATTTGGTTATTAAGATTGCTAGGAAAAGTATCGTCATGCACACATTATATAATACCCCATGCACGCACAGTAGCCACTTGAATTCAGAACGTTGCGAAGGAACGTGACGTAAACGCCAAACATAGAATAAATACGCCTTACCTAGCCCTACCGGACTGGGACCCGAAGGAGAAAGACTGACCGACACATGAGCTGTCACACAGTGGTGGTGTCCTGAGGAAAACTCAGTGTCAGTGTGGCTTTGTGTGGTGACGCCCGCAGTATTCTGACGAGGGTTCGCTAGCCTCGCTGTAGATTACAAAGCTGATGCATCAGTGCCCTGTGTAATGCTTAGTTGGTTCACTGTGGATAAGAATCAATGACCTGAGGACGAATGGGTCTTCACTTGCGCAGTCTAAGTAGCCGTATGGTGATTGTGTGTTTGAGTTGCGTGGAGCTAAGCCAGCTCAGTAAAAGAAAGTCTGACCAGGTTGGATTTCCCACATTCGTAAACAGCGCATTTCGCACGACTATTTCATTTCATTGTCCAGTAGTCACCAAGGAAAACTAATGCGCAAAAAGAAATTATCAGAAACTTTTTAAAAAGCATTTATTATTTTTTTATCACAATCCAATAAACACAGCATAGTTTCCTATATCCCCACTAAAATTGTTTCCCATCCCAGCTTCCCCCAGGATTTCTCTGTGGACCCCAGTTGAGAAGGGCTAGTTTAGACCATATTCGGGGCTTGTGTAAAGTAAAAGTTCCAACTCACAGTAAAAAATTGTCTCTAAAAAGCGAGCTATGGAACAAACCACATGGTGAATGTGGACAGCAGTACTATTACTTACGTATCACTGTGCTACGATGGTATCGTCGGAGTGAATATCTTATGGGGATTCCATGTACTCATGGCTGCGTTTGGTAAACGCTAGTTGTGGATGACTTTGCTCCTTCGCACGATAAATCTTCAAAGTGCAGATGGATGGTAGTAAGGAGTTAAACATTTCGTTTGTCTAAAGATGATGTCATGCTAATACAGTGTTTTACAACCAAGAACAATTTTGACAAATGCCATACAACTTGAAATAAATGAATATTATACACTCGTTTCATTGAGAGACATTTATACCTTATATTATCCAGCTATTTGTAGGATCTTTGCATTTATACGAGAGGAAATGACATTTTCGTAAATGGCACCACGATTCAAGAGCTGACAGATTATCGTGCCGCTCGATAGTGGCTCAGTGTAGCACCTAGTCATCTGGACCAATCCTGCTGGTGATTTAGTCTCCATCAGACACAGAGGCACATACAGTTCTTTATGTCAAATTTGATATCATAAACGTAACTATGTCAACAGCAACTTATTCGTTTACGCAGACAATTGGATCATTCAAATGAGGAAAACGGTATTCAAGTTGTGCTGGACAGTATCTGTACCTTTCGAACACGTAACACAAATTAGGTGGGCTATGGGAACCGTCGTTACACTGCTCATGTTCATAGCCTCTAAGATTCCTTCACGCGTGTCACCTAATCCACTGGCAGCATGTTCATTTGACTTGACTGACGCACCAACACATAGCATCTGGCTATTGAGAACATTCCCGTCAACCTTGGGGTCAGAGGATTGCCTCAGACTGGCCGGTGAATCGGATAAAGACTTGCAACATTTTGGATCTTTGAAACATTTTGGAGATTTGTTGCGAACGGTACACTTTTCCAGCAGTAATTTGGAATTTCATGCAAGTTCTGAGCAAATGGTGTAGATGATCTGCCAAGATTACATAAATAAGCAACAGACATTGTGATATGCCGGGCAATTTCGATTGGACGTTTCTGTCTCAGCATTACGTTCCCACTTTTAGCGGCTGAGTGTAATTGTGTAAGCTACGTGTTGGAAAATGTAACTTGGCGTTGGTAATCTGCAGTACTTATATATATATATATATATATATATATATATAATATATCAGTAAAATGGTGGGTTTCCAACCGTTTTCGCTACAAGGTTTTAAGTAATTGGGAATGTTGGTTAAGGGTTCTTTCCACACTACAGCCGCGTTTGTTAGCGAACGATCGCCCGTTTTCTGTTCAGTAGGGGAATTATATACTATAACTACCGATATCCGAAGTTTTTTTCAATTTCTAAAACAAGACTGGGATACCAACATTCGGGCTCTCCCTTTCAATAAGGAGGAACGCTGTCCGTTTGCGGGTTTCGTTGTATTCGGTTCTAACCCAGAGGTATCATCCAACATCACGCAAGTCCAACAACTACTGCTATCCTTGCGTCCACACAGCTCTCCCGGGGCCGGTAACATTCACCCGAAAACATTACAGGTAGCTGCCATCAGCTTGGCCGAACCACTAGCTGCATTTTTTCAGCGCTGTTTCGATGAGAACATCGTACCTTCGAGGTGGAAACAAGGTGTAATAACGCCCATATACAAAGCAGGAAGTCGATCGGATCCTGCCAATTACCGCCCCGTAACGCTTCTGCCTGTGATCGCCAAAGTTATGGAAGCGGTGATAGCAGATGCGTTAATGGGATACTTGGAAAACTACGGCATAATTGCGCCAGAACAGCATGGGTTTCGTCAACATTGTTCATGTACGACGAATCTGCTGATAGCTCGTGACAACTGGACCGACACTGTCGATGAGGGAACAGGAGTCGATGTTGCATTCTTGGACTTTTCGAAAGCCTTCGATCGCCTGGATCATCGAATCCTGCTCATTAAACTCCAACAGTACGGTATCGGAGACCCGTTGTTAGGATGGATCGGTAAATTTCTCTCTGAACGGCAGTTAGAAGTTAGAGTTCGATCATCCTTTTCCGATCCGATTCGAGTGGGATGCGGCGTACCGCAGGGTTCGGTACTTGAGCCTCGTTTGTTCCTGCTTTTCGTTAACGATCTAGTAAGAGTTATTACGTCGAAATTCTTACTCTTCGCGGACGACCTCAAGGTTTGGCGGACGACCATGACGGACGACCATGGCGGACGACCATGAAGTCCTACAGCTTGACTTGATTGAGGCCTGGAATTGGTCGGTGAGAAACGCCCTGCCGTTTAATGTGAACTAATGTCGCGTTGTTCATATCCGCCATCGACAAGTCCACGTCTACAAGCTTGGGGCACACGATCTGAAGACCACCACTCAGGAACGCGACTTGGGTGTGCTGGTACAGGAAGACCTCGGGTGTTCCAAACCGTCAGATTCCGCTTCTAAAAGGGGCAACCAGCACGCTGGACTCCTGCGAAGAGCATTCGGAATTTTGGATCCATCCATCTTCTCTTTGATGCTGAACGCCTACGTGCGTCCTCACGTCGAATATGCAATCCAGGCCTGGCAACCCTGGCTAAAACGTGACTTTGCAGCACTTGAGACCCCACAGCGTCGAGCAACGAAAATCGTCAAGGGCTTGCGCCACACTCCTTACCAGGAACGACTGGAGATACTCGGAGTGTTCAGCGGACGGTACCGGTGACTTCGTGGAGACCTCATACTAGTGTACCAGATATTGAGCGATCCCAGTCACGTATGCCGCCACCTCTTGAAGCTCAGCCCGAACACTAACCTTCGCGGTAACAGTTTAAAGCTGAGCCAACAGTACAGTCGTCTAGACTGTCGGAGAACCTATTTCTCCCTCCGGGTGTGCGGGCCCTGGAACGCCCTTCCAAACTCAGTTGTTTATTCCCCCACATTAGATACGTTTAGAAAACGATTGGACGTCGCACTGAGCGCCCTGCGCCTTGTTTTATGAACGAAAACGCTTGTATATATTTAGGCTGACCAGCCTCTTTGGATTTATACCCCAAATTCACGGTCGTAAATCTGTGCGAACCGATGAGTACTCCATATTTATTTGCTACCATCACCAACGATAACAATTTCTTAGCCAGTTTTGCGTCGTCCCACTTTATCCTCTTAAAACTGTTATACTTTTACCTTTTATCTCACTGACGCTCCTTACTTTAACCACTTACGTGGTTTGCCAATCTGTTAGTATTTCTATTGCCAACCTGCGGGACTCGTTAAGTGTATGCTTTTTTACCCGTCATATACCATTGTTCCATTGTAGAGCTGGCATTTACGGCTCCATTTGCCACACAAGCTACATTCGTAGCCGATATCATTTGGTAACCATAAGATCAGTTGTCATCAAGGATTTTCAGTACAGATCTGCTAAGCCAAATGCGAGCTTGCTTTCGTACATTTAGAGACCTTATATTGATTGGTTTTCAAGTTGCCAAGTCTCGCGTCGCGGCGATGCACCAAATGTTGACCGGGAGATCAGTAGTGCACTTAAGAGTTAAGGCACTCGAAGAGCTTACCAAACATTTCAAGTTGTCGGATGGCTGCTCGTGCATCTAATAGGTGCTGAACTAATAGGGACCAGATAGTAATCATATGAGCGTTGTCCCGTAGGTTGAAGGATGTAGAAGTGGAACACTGTATGTGCTAGTGCCAGGGCATGTTATTTGTGACTCACTATACCGCATATATTGATCGGAGTCTAGCTAAAAAGCAAGTAACTTAGTTAACTATATTAGCATATATTTGCATTTATATTCCGCATTTTAGTTCTTACATCATCGATGGTAATTAACGCTGACTCTAAGGAAGTATAATGACCATATGATCATTATTTGTTCATGGTCGACTGATATAGTGAAACCTTAATGAGGGGAATGCAAGCAAGGACCGTGAGTGCCTCTTCACACAATGGTATACTCGTCAAACGTTTCCATTGCAAAATAATGCAGCGCAGTAAATACCCTTTCAGCTCTAACCATATATTCATTAACCTTCGAAGGTCTCATTTAACACAGTTCATGCCACATTTGGTAGTAGACTTGGCAGCAGTATCACAAGTACAATTAAGTCAAGGACGGTTGCTTAACGCACAAATTGTTATGGTTGTCAGTTGAAATCAGTGAGCGCTTCGGCCTCCGGAAAATAGCAGGTAATTTGATGCCGTTTTGGATCTCGGGTCATAATACCTGATAGGAGATTAATGTTGCATTTTCAAATGTGTGTGGCTAGATTACTAGTGGTGGAATACCTGTAGAAACAAATCTGCACATTTCGCTTGCATCTCTTTCGTTTATCCTGGCCCTTGTCTTTTGAACAGTGGTTGCTAGCGTTCAGAATATAAACTGTTTTAAACTAAAAATGTATCATATAAAATCAGGGCAAAAGTTAACTGTTAGGAAGGAATACGCGAGTTGAACAAACCAGGACCCTATCGTCGCGACCGGCGATCCAAGCTCATCTGTCCTGATTGGGACGAACAGAAAACCAACCAGGAGAAGCGGCCAACGAAAGCTAGGTAGAAGTTCTTTTATTGGCTGTAACTTAACCTTTCCAGAACTTTCCACGGTCGCTTTGTATACTATTCACGAACTTTCCATTTTACCTTCATATTGAACGATGTGATTTGCTAATTCATTCCTGTTGCTCTGCTCTTCCGATCCGGTCTTATTTCTTGTCCTGTGGGGGGGGGCAGCGAATTCGGGTTTGATTGGGAATCAAGCGTCCATTCAGGCGAGGAACGAACGCTTCATTAACACAGCGTCATCACAAACAAAATGGGTCATTAATATCAATGTCGTCCGTTTGTCAGATCAAATTTACAACAAACACTGTTCGCTAAGTTTCAACAGTAAAATGTAAAAATATGAGATACTGGCGTTTCTGGATTTCTTGCTGAGATATAATGAAAGTACCTTACATGCGAAACGTCTTGCTGAATTGTATGCCGGTTAAACAATACCCACTTTCTGAGCCTTGTATCCTTGAAGTACACATGGAAATTTTGTCCACCGGAATCTGCATTTGTGGGGCATTTATTTTTACAGTTTTCGAATGACTACCATGCCATGGTTATAAAACGCTTTTCTCCATGTTCCGGTTTTCTATACTGTACCAAATCAATACCAGAAAGGAGTAAGTCCTCCTAGAAAGGGACATCTATTGCAACCAGCCCAGTGCACGCAGCTCTGCAAGCCTAGGGTGAATGGGCGATCATTCTTCATACATAGGCACTTTTTTAATAGGATCCCAATGGAGCCCTCCGGATAACTGTATAAACGTTCTCTGCAGTTTTAGGTATTATCCACGGTAAGTAATGTACGAGATCAAATGTCCTATAAGGCTCAGAACCCACAGTATCGAGAACAAGTCTGTACAGGACACTGGGATTAACAACACAACGTTTCGGCGTGCGTTCATCGACGACAAGATAAGCTTGGTGTCTTGTGCGTGCGTGCGTACATGCGTGCGTGCATGCGTGCATGTATGTGTTGTCCATAAAACTGAGTGGGTTTGGGCCTGGCCTTCAGAGCACGGGTGACATCCTTACCCCCATAGATATCATCACATTCTCTGCGGGTTGATCGCCCCGGCAACGTTTCACTAGCCTGTGGGTAAGTTTCGCCCTCAATGCCTGGTACTTTAACTGCCCACAATCCGGCCTGCTTATGATTGGTGTGCCTGATGATTGTAGACGATCATGGTCTGAGTGCCGAGGGATAAGCGAGCCGTCTGTAGGTTGGACGTTGTTTTGGCTTCCGGATGAACGAATTACGGTGGCAGGTTGCCAGTGTGGTCTTGTGGCCAGTTGGTGTGGACTAAGCCGTTTTGCTCAAAACGCGTCGTCCTTCACTCAATCTGGCCACAGACATCCAGCGTCGCTCCTCTGTTCCCACCCGTGGATCAGGAAACACTGAATTCAGCCATGTCATGTTTCTGTCAAACAGCAGCTCTGCCAGAGAAGTACTCTTACCCTCAGTGGGTGTGGAACGATAGGACTGTTACAACAGTCATTGTTTCACTATCTGTACCAACGGATCTTCTAAGTCGTTTGAATCTGGGTGATAAGGCACATCTTTTATATGCTGAATCCCGTTGTTAGTGACAAATCGGTTGAACTGCATGATAACAAACGCGGACCCGTTATTCGTGCACAGGGTCTCCGGAATACCGAACGTTGCGAATAATGAACGCAATTAAATAGCGGTGGTCTCAGACGTCGTTTGCTTAACGGGCCACACATCAAACAAACTGGATTGGGCGTCTGATGGTTACCAGATACACCGTTCCGTTCATCGGGCCAAAGTAGTCGGTGTGAAGTTGTTGCCACGGATTATCGGGCAACGCCATGGATGTGCTGAACCGGGCGGTTTATTGCTTTTATGTACCTCACAGCTTTCACAATTCCTCAACATGTTCTCGATATCTGAATGTATTCTAAAACACAAGCAGTATCCCTCAATAATTCTTTCATTATCGAGACATCTGAGTGCGCGTCATGGAGCTCGTGAATAATCTTTGCATGAGTCTTGCTAGGAGAAGTCCACCTGGAACCCCCAGAACCCACAACCATCAAACAAGTTCAGTTCCGATAAATGCTTGCAAGTCGGTGGCTCATCCGGCAGGTCATCCTTTTGTTAAGTGTCGTTTTATTTTAGCAATAACTGGGTTTTGATTTGTTAAGTGGCGGAATTTGGAGCTTCGTAGATGAGTTGTATATAAATGTTTCACAAGGTGGACCAATTCACAGAGTAAATAGGTCTCCAGTTTATCCCTGCTACAGGCAAACGGTTCAGGGCATCAGCCCTGTGGTTGTAGGTACCAGGAAATATTTGCACTCATAAATGTTCTTATAAATGTGGTCTCACTTAACAGTGAAATCACTGGCCTCTGGTCTGTATGAATTTCAAAATAAATCCTCCATAGTTATTGCTGGAACAATCACACACCGGAGACAATGTAATGGGCTTCCTTGTTTTGCTGGGAATATTATTTTCCGCTGTTTTCAGAGTACTTGATGCAAACAATTTGGGACGCAATCTTTGTTCATTCCTGCAGCGCTACAGGACCGCAACTTCAACCCAACGTTACGCGCCACATTGGAGAACTAGGTGCTTCCCAAGAGCATAATGAACTCTCATTGGTGTGAACTCGAGGGTTTGTTTGGCTTTTGTTAAGGCCCTGCTTTCCGGGGCTCTCAACATCACTGTATCATTTTATGGTGTAACTCATTCAGAGCGGATAGTAGAAGCATCAAGTGAGAAACGGCGGTAATGTGATAGCATTCCTAGAAACGAACGAAACAAAGAAATGTTTCTCGGTTCATAGCTTTCCAAATTGGTTTTAGCTTATCATCTAAAACATGTAACTCTACGTTATATAGCCTCTAGCTAATGTAGCGCACTGACAAAGAAAGGAACTTACAATTGAAGCTTAGCAAGTTAATTCCGTGTCGTGCCAATCTTCTAAGCACAACAGTAAGTCTGCTCAGGTGTCCTGTGTCGGCGTGTCCGGAGATGCGAATAGTATGCAAATAAGCGCAAATACACTGTGCTAAATAACTGACAATTCTTTGAAACTTCCCTGGATCATTATTGATGCCAAAATGTAAACGGGTGCATTGGTAATGTTCTGTGGGTTTTGTGATGATTGTAGGTCCTCGGGAATGTTCATGGAGCTCTATTTGTTAATATGCATCGGAATCAGTTTGGTACGTTTTTTAAATCTTTAATACGAGATAATGTATATTTGATTATCATGGAACGTTTTTTGGCAATCTCTTCGTAGCCTGAGTAAATGCGCACGGATTCAATTGGTTTAACCACCGGTACGCTTGCTTTTCCCAGTTGGAAATTTGCAAAGATATTATAAGTTCCTTAATTTGTAATCAGTTTAATTATCCTACATTCTTGGGCCTCATAACACACGTTAGGGTTCCGAATTTGGTGAATTTTACTGGGCAATTTCCTTCAATAAATTTGTAGTTTGAAATTATTTTTAGCTTCCCCAAGGTCTCCGAACAATCTTCGTTTTGGAGGGTCACTTTTAGATTACACGTGTGATTGCATTGCAAAACAAAATCGCAATGTGAACCCGGTAGCCATACGGGCAAATGTTCCGGCTACTATTTCAATAGTTGCGGATTGAGGTCTGCGATCTCCATTTGATGAGATCAAATGACATTGAAACACATCGTAGCTGTGCAGCGTTTTCAGGTGTGCAACACGCAATATCCATCTGCTCCTGCTTTTTGGTTCAGAATTGCCTCCAGTCAAATTACTTCAGGAACTTATTGAAGAACATACAATTTTTAAAAAACACGTCAATTCAACCCCTTCCGATTAGATGTGGTAGATCTTCCGATATAACGAAGACGGGTGGATTGCTTGTCCCAGTGCCATATTGTGCCTGAACAAGGCATTTACCGGGAACACGAACTGTCAAAATTTTGTACGTCCGAAGCTTGGAAGTGCATGAACACAGGGGGGTTAACTTCTTCACAGCGTTCGCCCTAATTATTGTCACCACTGTTCCCATAGCTATCTGTGTCAGCAACTTCTGTTCTTGGATACGGTGCGCCAAAGTTGGTCGCGCGTAACATAGACTGAACGAAGTATTCAAAAGCACGAAATGTAATTCTGTTTTTTTTCTTTTCCTCATAAGCAACCGCTTTGATTGCTTTTGTTAAGGGTTATTACGGTTGCAGCTTGATTGACCTGTATACACGCGCCAAATAACCCACATTTCCACAAGTTCGGTACACTGTTTTCTGGTGTCGACATTCCGATATGTATCCGCGTTGATCACCGCATCTTAGCATATAAACTGTTTAACGTCCACCAACATCCTGGTTGGCTGTGATGTGCTTTTCATTAACTCTACACTTCCAGAAGGAGATGGCGGACTAAATTGGGAAACGTTTGTCATAGATTCCCGTGTTGTGAGATCATTGAACGATCACTCCGCCTATCAAGCATTCTGTCATCTTGCTAGCGGTGATTTACCTTGGTATTTTGAACTGATATGCCAGCTATCATGCATTGAAGTAACAATGTTTCGTCGACTTTCGCCCGATCAAATGCATTTTACCTACAATCATGGAAAGCCTAGTGTATACGAGCGATGAACTCATGTACACATCCTTACGGGTCCTGGCAGGGTTTTGCAAAATAATACCTGACTGTAAAACCGCATTTTCCAAAGCCCCAGAGAGCAGTGATGGTATACGATGCAGTGATTGCGGTTACAGATACGTCGTCAATCCGGAAGGCCTCGACGTATCGCTAAGGAACTGGCTTAATAGATTGAACTTGTGATTCGCTGCAAGCAAGATTACCACAATCAAGATTGGAAGCAATTCAAGATAGTCAGGAAATGATTTCCGCCTGCTATCCCACCTGGCCATAAAAGATTTTCCGTATCAAATTACCAGAACTGCGCGCGCATTCAGAACGGATATGGATAACAACTGACAAAACATTCGACGTACACTTTGTGGCGAAAGGATAAGCTTGGCATGTACGTGTGCATGCTTTCGTTTATACACGTTCTTCATCCAAATGACTGGGTTAGCGCCTGACTTTGCAAACATGCAACGATCATGGCTGTTTCAAAATTTGCAAAGCGTATCTCACTTTTTTCAAGCTTTTCTTTACAACACTATAGAACTATTGAAAGGACTGTCCTCTTAAAGAAAGGGAAGTCTATTGCAACCAGTCGAGTACATACGGTTCTTCAAGCCGATGATAAATCGGTTATCATTATTCCTGTCAAGACATTTATTTAAACTGATACCCGCGGAGCACCCGGAAAGAACAACTGTAACCTTTTTCCCTTCTACCTGAACAACTTTACATCAGTCGCAGTCTAGTCAGTGGCGTAGGAAAGGATTAAACATTAGTCGGTCGACATTAAATTTTAAAAAGTGAAATAAACCTGAACAAATCAGTTTAATAATTTTTCAGTAGGTTTTTACCAGTTCAGTGTTTGTTGAGCAGTATTGTAAGTGTAGTACCTAATGCAATTTCATAAGTCCTTCATTCTCGGTTTTAATTATAATGATGGTTATCTAAAATACCTGATAAATCAAATAGTCTTCCACATGTACTCGATTGCACTAACTAGCCATTTCGAAGTAGCGGTAATCTTATGTAGTGTTTATTTATTTAGCCTGAGGCGCTAAAACGAATAAATACCCTATCATGGAGCTTTGAGTTGAAATATATTTTGAGTATATTTTAAGGCTACTATACAAATCCAATTTTAGCCATTAATACTAGACAAATCCAGCAGCAGGTTTACTTGTATTTGCTAGAGCTTCACTACACCCCGATTATAACAAACCATCTGTCTTGGATTCTATCTGTATCGCGTTACAAACTTTCTTGCAGTGATGTTATTGACATCAAAATCATTATTACTTCAAAATGTGAACATAAGCACAGTTTAATGCACTAATTTTCATCTGTAACAAGGGGTAGTCCTAAATTTATACCCCACCAAATCGCAGTAGTTTACTGGGAAGTAGGCAAAATATTTACATATTTGTGACATTGAAATAAACACATGGATGCCTACAGGAGGCTATTAGCATAAAGACTTGCCAATTTCATCCTAGAACACAGTGAATACACTACGATTTTGAGAATACAGTTTATAAAGTACAAATGATAGCTGTGCAAATGATATTGTTTAGAATGAAGTGGTTCGTTTCAACGACAGTTTAATACTTCTCTTAATTGTCAAATGTTGATACTTGCTTAGGCTAGCTTAACGAACGCCATAAATGTGTAAGATCAACTTATAAACCTACATCAGCTACACATTATTTTACGGTTTAAATTTAGACGATATGCAAGTAAAACTTATTCCTTATACTGGCAGTAGTAGTTCTGCGTTAGGCTTAAGGAATATATCGCGTTCATAACTGTTAGTTTGAAAACAATCCTTACACCACAGGCCGAGTGAACGCTGTTGCCTACGCTTATTAGACGGCAGAGAACAATGCTTGCAACACATAGTTCCATCTAATATTTATGTCAATTAGTTCTGTTTAGGGATATAAAAAGCGCGGTAAGTGGACGGAAACTGATTTGCTAGTGATTCCTTTGGTTTTTGTTAATAAATGCAACTACCAGCTTTGGTCATCCTACTGCGCTTGTAACATATGAAATTGCTTTATATTTACTGGTGGGTTGAACTGCAAGGATAATACTTTTATTCATTGCCATTGAACCTCAAAACTAACCCGATGTTAGATATAATTCGGGAAAAACTGCATCCATAATACAGAATGTTTCTCCAACAACAGGAATGGAAAAGAAAACTGGCAGCACAACAATTGGGTTACTTTATTTGCGTGCCCAACAGAACTACTCTTCTGGTTGGTAAATCTTATTTACAGATTACACTTCTACGGATATATAGGACAGAATATTCCCCAAAAGTTTAACCTGTTTCACTGCTAGCCGGAAGCTGGCCGGTTTTCTTAATGTTCACGGATTGATAGGTGCTTTTTCTTTGCATTGATATGACTCTCAGTGTCTTTCTGTTCGCTAGCTGGAGACGCGCAGGCAAATAACATTCTGATGTAGGCAAATTTCGGTATCAGATAATTTCCTGCGTGTAATTGCCATCCTAATAATAGCATATGTGAAACAACAGTAGTTTAAATTTACGGTCACACTGCAATTAACAGCTTTAAATATAAAATAACGAGGGTGTGGTTGATTTGTGCATAGTAATTAACAAAGCATGTCACAGAACGTTTATTTTGTTAAGTAACGGAAATGACGCTTCAGTTACTCCTTTGTAACTTAGCTGAGTTCCAAGTAAGTTCTATCAATCTGTACTAATATGATACATGACATCATTTGCACTCCTGCTGAGAGCAACGGCAAAACTTGCAGTTCTCTGATACATCCTACTTGATCTTAGAAAACGGTTCACACACATATGGGAAATAAAAATAGCTGGCAATGTCACTCAAATCCACTTACTCATACGGTGTCTATCGTTGCTCTTTTAGGTATCATCAAGGTCGGTGGATTTGCTTATCAACGTAGGTCTACTCTATTAACTGCAGTACAAGTAAAACGTTGGATATGTCCCAGAAGTTATTGAAAAAATATCGATGACGATGTCATAGTTAAAGTCACACAGTATTAACGTTACGCAAAAATCAGTAATATGATCAAATACTAGACACACCATTAACCGCTGTTTTTGAGTGCCATTAATTTGTAAGGTATTAAAACCATTACATCTTTCAGATCCATCTTTAGTTACTTAGACCGCCATTGACTAAATCCTGTGTAAGAAACTATTTCCGTGTTTTGCACAGAAAGTATCTTACAGAAAATGTCATGCTTAGGGTGATGTAGGAATAGTTGTGGAATTTTCATTGTTCTTGCTGGCTCACAGTTGTGTTTTAATGCAATGTGCACTAGTTGGATTATGGTTAGTAAAAGCAATCAGTTGTATGAAAATCTTTTGCTTCACCCATCCGATGTTGCCCGGTCCTTCTTGCAACAACTCATCATGTGATCCTTTCAAAGATAACAGATAACACTGCACAACTAGTGCAGTGTTTTCGGATGGTCAACACCCAATTTCCATCTACTTTGAATACGGTCCCAGTGATCGCAGTGACTAAGGTTCATTTCAATGTGAATCACAGTCCATTACATCGAGATTGCTCGTCGCAATCCAATCACACAACGTGTAGTCAAAACTTGGCACTCCAATTACAGTGTCATAATCATCTGCAAGTGTAGGTATTTGGCGAGTTTAACGCGATACCCCTTTGCTCTCTCACTCGATCTGACTTTGAATGGAAGCCTATTCCACATAACAGCATATTTGATATGGAAAATGTTGGATCACAGATTTATCCTGCAGCTGGGTAGACTTGGTTAATTCAATATTGCCTAGCTCCGTTGTAGATCTGTGCTCTAGTTCTAGGGAAGGTAGATAACATTGGGCGTTTTTATGAATCATGTTGTACAGAGGCAACATTTTATGCCTCCGTATTCGTAGCCAAAGCTAGTATCACTGGAACTGTTGGCAGCGCTTCTAAAAGTTCTTCGTGAAAAGGTTGCCTGGCAACGTTTCATAAATGACCCCTGTATACTTCTAGTGACAACCTGACAAATTTCCTCATGCTGCTAAGTTGAGGCGAGTGAGGATTTTGATGAGTTCTACTCGGACTGCGTTTATATGGATCACACATAATATATTAGCCACTAATTTCCTGGCCCTCACCAGCTAGTATTCAATTTGTGCTTAAGTTAAAAGTCTAAGAGTACCCCAGCCCGTGATCGTGGGTAGACTGCTTTAGTCAAAGGTGCTCATCGTTGAGTTCAACTTGGCCATCCAGTATCGAACAACCGCGATACATGATGCAAGGAATTTTGCCGAGAACTTAATCATCCAAGTATCATACCATTTCTTAAGGAAGTAGAGGTCTTTCTGTATAAGCGGCAGTGTAACTTGAAGTTCCACTACTCGGCACTTTTTGACTATACTTAGGTAATCTACAAATAGAAAAGGCACGCCTTGTCTAATAACCGCACTGATGTCATTGACTTAGAGCAGGAACAGTGACGGACAAACTAAACTCCCTTGGACGACATCAGTATTTATTAGACGTCGTGAAGAGATGTGGTCAGCTATTGTAACTACCTAAGAACGGCTGCTCAGTTATGTTAATAACCAGCCTAGCAGTAGTTCGTGGATTTCCTTTACAGCTGTCCGTGGAGCACTCGATGGACTGTCTTTTCCATGCCCATAAAGAGACGTACGGTAGCGTAACCTGAGTCAAAAGAATCGGAAACATGGTATAGCCAGTGCAATTGCCAGATTATGCACGAACGTTTGTCCAAGAAATTATGATGGGACCTCTCTGTCAGCTCCAGTTAACTGATGAATTATATCACAATATTCTTAAAACATATCTCTAATAATCTCGCTAATAAAACAATATGATGGATTGGCAGTTAATGGATACTTTTTTTGGGGGCCAACTTTGTGACGGCGGATTGTGAGCAATGTTTTCCATTGGTCTGAAAAATAGCTCGCTTCCAACGAAGGCGTAATTATAATTCAGTGCGTAAAATCCTGACTACGCACTGTCTGAAAGATTCTTTTGAACTGGCGGAGAAACTTGAAATATCCTTACTGAGCTCGGGGTTCATGTGTTCTATAGATGTAAACTCACCATTCACAAACGTGCCCCTTCATGAAACAGTTGACAATTTGTGTCATTTCATTCTGAGCCAAAACATGTATGCGGGCCTCCCTGTGGAATATTTGATAGATGGGATGCTTCTCTGTGCAGAAAAGGTACCGTTTGCTTTTGAGGGGACGGCGTACAAGCTGATTGAGTGGATTGTCGTGAGCAACCCATTGGGATCGGTTTTGGTAGATATCTTTCTTGGCTCGATTAAAAGACAAGTTGTGCCAGTATTGGTGAGGCGAAACAGTACAAGCGGTACGTGCATGACACTCTGGTATTCACCAGCAGCGAAGAAATGCGCGGGTGTTAACCACTTTGGATTCAATTCACCCCAACTTATCGGTGTCTCTTGAGATAGAATAACATGGCTGCCTGTCATTTTTGCATATCCTCATCAAGAGACAGGATGGAGGTAGACTGCAGCGCACCGTTTACCGCAAGGCGACATGGTGTGGGCAGTACCTCCCCTTTTCCAGTTTCGTCCCGGTTGCATACAAAACCGGCCTAGTGAAAACACTCTTCTACTGGGCTGGAAGAATTGGTATTCCGGAATTGCTAGAGGTTAAAGAAAAGTTTTGGTATAGGAACTTAGTATCTAATCCTTATCACGAAAAGTTCACCCAAGTGCACAGCAGACCCCCCACCCCCCAAAAGAAACTGCCGGCATAAAAGACGGAGATAAAGGCTGTCTATTTGGTTCTGCCGTTCAAAGGGGACTGTGTGGCAAATGATATTGGGCACAAGCTCAGGTCCGCCATAAATCGCACATACACAACTGCCCAGTGGCGCTTTATGCACACTACCCGGAAACTGGTTCTTCAAGATCGTCAGACATAGTTCAGCCTCTCATGTGGTGTATCAGTTCACCTGAAGTTGCGATGATTTTTCCATAGGCAATACTAATTGTCTGTTGGTTCAGAGAGTGGCTGAGCACTTACCAAAGTGGGTCGAACAAATGATGGCGCAACAAAACAAATGCCCCACAGGAGGGATCGGAGACCGTCATCAACTATCGCCAGACACCACTTGACACCTGGTATCCATATGAACCCGAAACATGCGTTCAAGTTGTTATTGCGTAACAGGAATCCGATACTGTTGGCCATCAGTGAAGTTTTGCTAATTAGTGCTTATCAAGCTGTGTTTTTTGCAAAGAAACTCTTGTGGCAACCAATTAGATTGCCCTGGTCTTGATTTTAACGGTATACTTGGTGCGCTAATCCTTCCCATGTACATATTTATGTCGGTGTTTCTGCCTGTATTGGGTTTGTGACTGATGAGAACAATTGAAATGTTGACAAATCGCAATCTATGTCTTCCTTCTGCTTTGAAGAAATGGATGAAAGGGACCAAATGTTTTACGTAATTATAGTAAACAATAACAACTATATATCAAGCTCTCTATCTTTATGACCGCAACTGAGTTACCATTGGAATCCAACTGGGAAGACCGTTTATGAAATCCCTTACATGCTGCCATTTGCTGATAGAAAAGTCAAATTTATACAAGACATTTCATTGCATGCTTTTAACCTAACCGTCTCCAGGCTCAGAGATTGGCCAAATGAAAGATGTCAGCTGGATAAGCTGGAATAGACTGTTCGTCTGCGTTCACCAGTCCATGGATGAAGTGGGTGGCGGATGATTTTCTGCGAAGCAGAATATAAAGAAGTTTCTTCGTTTTACATGTTGTTCGTAGAGTTATCTTCTTCATGAATCCTTTTCCTCAAATGTATGTGAGTAACTCGGCGTATAGTATTATGTACCTCTAAGAGAATATTCTAATTTCACGTCTTTCTTCTAACGAGTACTTACTCCTTTGTGTGTACCACTGGCCGGATCCACTGTTGCGTCACTTTAGACTAACATACTCCCTTTGACTTGGGGACTTAAAACAGCAATGGCCTGATGGACCCGATGTTAGAAATAGTCTACTGCAGTGCGCAAAATTTTAAACTGGTAAAAGGCGTCCCCATCGGATGATCACGTTAAGTGTTGAAATTGCTTCCATGTTATCCTACCGGTTACATATTGCGAAATAAATGCGTATTTGATGGCAAAGATAAAGCAGAAATTGAATCTTATTATCTTTCGGTCGCTTCAGTGAAGTTTGCCAAATACCTCTCGTTGTGCATTTGTTATCCCCAAAGTGAATATCAGGTCGATTATACTGGTCGCTCATGTAGGTTCAGTAACCCATTGTACCCACCCAACCATTTTTGGGTAAAGAAATATGTATGTGTGGACGAGGATGATTGGTAGGACCGATTTATCTTTGATAGGTTAAAATCACCAACATTCACCTTCTGTCTGTGGCATCACAGCCCCAAATTCGAAAGCTGAGGGATGACGGTAACACGCACCGTTGACCAGGTTAGCGATTTGTAAATATATCCTTGTAAAATAAGAGGATCGGCTTCTGACAAGGACAAGCAAAGAGATTTGAGATCATTAGCTAAATGTGGATGATCAAGAAACCATGCTGCAATTGGTTTGTATAAGTATAGCATGAACGCACTTCCTTTTGTTGTCTCGCGAGCTTTTCTGGAAAGCTGGTAATTAGGAATCATTTGGGATTAAATGTATGGAAGGGGCACCAAGTATCGATAAGAAGGATCGCTTCTGGGTCGTTGATATGTGCAAGCAGGCTTAGAAAGTAAAATTTTCGTTAATAGAGCTAGCATCAAGCAATGTAGAGAAAACGGACTATTCGGTGTAGAGCCATCGTGGTTTGCTTCGTTGTTATATTCGTTGTTGTAGTCAGGCACTTAGGACGCAGGATTCACGAATGGAAGTATTGCGTCGTGTCTGTACTTAGCAGGCATGTTGGTATGGGTTATGTGTCATTTGTGAATGACAACATATTTGTGGACAACTTGATGGTTTTGGGAGCAAGTCAAAGTTGCGCATGGCGTGGCCGTTGGCTAGCCGAGTCATATGCAAAAATTGCAGTAACAGTGCTTACAGGTTGTTGGCTTTTGCAGAGTATGTAACGAGTGCGAATATCCTCGGATTCATTCCTTCCTGTACTAAAGATGCGTCGTATTGATGGGTAATGGGAGGGACTGCACATATCTGAGAAGGGATAGGAGGCGGCATTATACCCTTGACAAAGTTCATTATGTCCTAATTACTGTGCCTGATTTTGGAATATGGGAGTAGTTTGTGGCGTGGGTATGAAGGAGACAAATATGTTTGTTTTTGTCTGCATAAATTGTGGCTTTGTAGTTTTTGTGCTATGTAATTTGGTAGATCTTATCAGTTTCTGCCGTGTTCTTTACAGGTTTAAAGCATTTGTTGAAAGAACTAACTGGCCGTGGGTTTTCGGCATTATTGCATTTACAGAACATGGGGGTCCTTTGAAGGTTGAGTTCATCTTTCGACACTGCTTTGGTGCTTTTGATAATCAGCTCTCCCCATTGTTTAGAACCTACTCCAACACTTATAAACGGTGAATTCGATCCAGTTGGCCCGCATACTTCAAGATTGCAAGAGTAGCAGTTGGCTGTAGGTTGCTTATGTGCTATTCTTATATTGTCAAGAGCTTTGGTGCTCGAGGTCCTTAACATATGAGGTGAACTGTCCAGATCCACTTCTAAGTGTTTAGTAACCACATTAGAAACCTTATGTTTGGTGTTTTGGCCTGAGAGTGCTTAACCCGAATGGACGTTTCAGCTGGTGATGGGGACGAGAGTTCCGTAAGGGACTTTGGTAAAAGCGTGCAACTTGCTTTAATCAATAGGTCATTAAAAATTGTTAGCAGGGCTAGAGTGAACTAGTTATTTAAAAATCCGTTTGCTTACGGCTTAGTTAAAAAATAACGTTAGGGCAGCAGCAGCTTGTAGTTTGCCTTCTCCGGCGAAGGTATTTGCATCCAATTTGGAATAGGCTGCAGACACAGCTGCAGACACAGAGCAATTTTAACATTAACCATAATAAGTCTATAAGGAATGATAAAAACGAGCAGAATTTATAGCCATGTATTCGTTAATGTACCACAAAAAAACGACGCGATCAACTGTGTTGCCATTCACATACGAGCAAGATCAAGGCTTTCAAAAATGTTGCTTAAATAGTCTAATGAAGTAAGGTGGTATTTAATTACATGCGAAGATTTTCCATCACGCATTTCAATAAGACAAGAAGCAACAACAATTTAACAGTATATACTGAATTCAGAAATTTCGCATATTTTCCTCAGCTGTTTACATACAGTTAGCGGAATACACGGGCTAAATAGCAGACAATCAAAGTGCGATGTTAACGGCAAGATATTCAAAGCGGTCGAAGGCCCTTAGCCTCACGTGACCCGTTCCGAGGAAAATGAAAACACTAGCCTCACCAAGGAAGGGCTAGCGTGGTCACGAAATCCATTTGCTTGCACAGATTTGGTTTCATCCGCCGAATTGCTGACGCCTCCGTAAACTGAAGTAAGCGGGTAGTAGATTGTTTGCTAATTAACCTGAAATTGCCACTTGGGTTTTGGCATTCAGTGCAGTCAAGTATGTGGCTGGCAATAGAGCCAGTCGGTAGCTTCGGACCATTAGCGATCATGTTTCTCGGAACATGGTCTGCAATCCGCATTGACAGCCTTCTCTCAGTTCGGACTATGTACTTGCTACCACAAATGAAAGTAGAGACATAAATGCATGAGGCGGTAACTTGAGAGTCCGGTCTGTCCAGGTTGTACTTACAAGCAATCTTCTGACTTGATGCAATGCCACTAGCTCATTCGCATATTATAACCTCTTAATTGATTGGCGGAGGCAATGCCGGCATCTGTCAACTTGATCTCTTTTGAACGGCAGTGTAATGAATACCTTTTACTACAGGACATCCCTTGGTGGTTTATTCCTGGAGCGTATTTTTGCATGCCATGCTATAAATCGTGCGGGATAATCATTCTATTGTAGTGTTGAGGTGAATTGTTCAGGTTCACCTTTGACTGTGTCTAAATAGCAAATTTCACGAGCTCTGGCATAGGTGGTACTTACTAAAGCTCGTTTGTAGTTCTTTTGTCAGTAGCTATTAAAGTTCCAGTATTGTCTCGTCCATCTTGGTTTGCTGTACACAGATCGAATGGGTGTACCATCTGGTATTCTCTGTAAGTTAATATCTAAGAAATGGAATGATCTATCGGGCTCCTTTTTCATTGTGAAGTCGATGGCTAGATGGCACATATTCATCAGTCCCAATAAGTGCGCCGCCAGTTGAGGTGTGTCAACGACCATGAATATGCCGTCTACATGCCGTCAATAAAGGTGTACATTTTGTAAGTAAGAAGCGGACTCAGTGTTTTCCAACTGGCCAAGATATCAGCCAAATCTGGGCGCAATGGACTGCCCATGGCCACGCTTTCGATTTTTCAAAACAGGGTTCCGTTGAACCGGAACTAAATAATTTTTGTGCACATGCCCATTAATGATTTGATTCTTCGCCAAATTGAAGCTATATACTTTTGTTTCAATTTTTCAGTTCCACCAAACGGATGTGAGAGTATAGGGATAGGGTTTCATTTTGAGTATCCGTACCTACAACTAACCATTTTAGCAGCACTCAGCGAGGATGCAAACAGCTGTTTCAGAGCTAAACTGGTAGATTTGGCTAACCAATTCTGTGTCAGTGAAACGGAAAATTGCAGATTCCTTACGAAGCATAATGTGTGGTCCTTGATGCAACTGCGGCGAAATGAAAATCTCGTAACACTGAGACCCGACAAGGGATCAAGAGATTTGCTTTCGGAAATGCAACATTACATTCAGAATGTGCTATCAATTCTTGCGTATTCTAATCATTTTTTTCGTTGTTTAACAAACTGAGACAAAACCGAGCAGATAGAGATGTTAATCGTACGTGAATTGAGGAAGGTATTAAAGGCCGGCTTGATTGATGCCAAACTTATGACCCAGTTACGCCCCCTGGGATCACGACATCTACCCATGTATGGCTTACGTGGAAGTACTGAACTCTCAAGTTACCGCCTCATGCATTTATGTCTCTACTTTCACTTGTGGTAGCAAGTACATAGTCCGAACTGAGAGAAGGCTGTCAATGCGGATTGCAGACCATGTTCCGAGAAACATGATCGCTAATGGTCCGAAGCTACCGACTGGCTCTATTGCCATCCACATACTTGACTGCACTGATTGCCAAAACCCAAGTGGCGATTTCAGGTTAATTAGATAACAAGCTACTACCCTCTGCTACCCGCGTCAGCAATTAGGCGGATGAAACCAAATCTGTGCAAGCAAATGGATTTCGTGACCACGCTAGCCCTTCCTTGGTGAGGCTAGTGTTTTCATTTTCCTCGGAACGGGTCACGTGAGGCTAAGGGCCTTCGACCGCTTTGAATATCTTGCCGTTAACATCGCACTTTGATTGTCTGCTATTTAGCCCGTGTATTCCGCTAACTGTATGTAAACAGCTGAGGAAAATATGCGAAATTTCTGAATTCAGTTTATTCTGTTAAATAGTTTTGTCTTCCTACATTATTGGTATTTACTTGTTTCTGTGATAATAACTATTTTTCTGACTTTGGAAAACTGGTTTCCCAAGCAGTTGACCATAGCACTATACTCTCAAATGAGGTCAGCGGTGGAATGGTGAGTCACTCACAGTTCAGCTGCAGCAGAAGAGTTTGTTTTCTTTTTTGGGCGGTGTAAATCCTTAACATTTTCTTCTCAACTGGGGATATACCTTGTGTGTGCCACAATAAATTAACCCTACTGATGAGAAGGCTAAATGAAGTACATAGATAAATTTAATGAAATAACTATTTACCTATCTTATTGGTGCTTCCGCTACGTGAAATTCGTCAATCTAATATAGGAAGAATGCCATGCATAGCAACAAGCATTTTGTATTGTTTTATCGGTTCAGTAATAGGTGGTTCCTGCTTATGTTCTTTACGTTTATTCTAGATGAGGTATTTATGCGGCTGTTTTCGGTTACGGTGTCCCGATATCAGCGCATTACAGCCATTGTTATATACACCCTGTTATAGATTATCAACAAAACTTTAATAGTTGTGTTTGTATTTACATAGGTTCTAGCTTAGTAGGTAAAATATTTTTGTACTTCATTCTTAGGTGCAATTTACCGCTCCTGTGCTTATAGGTGGGAGTAAAGATAAACACATTTTGCCAGGAATGTTGGATTATTCTGTGGAATTTTATTCCATTAATGAACATACTAGTACAAGCGCTATAAGCTTTCCATCATAAGAATGAAAGCATTTGCACCATTCCTCCCATTGTTCCCCAAACAGTCAACTATTTTCACTGAACATATCTTACTAGATTTGATTCGCACACCGAATACGATTAAGCATTTCTTTGGATTCGTCGAAATATTTCGCAAGCTTTGATAAATAAGCTGAGAACTAGTTGCATTACACATATTGATTTGCAGTCTCTTAGAAAGTTCACTTGCTATAAATGCTATCATTAAATACCATAGCTGCATAACGCGCCAGTGTTTATCATTCAGTTAGGCGGCTTATGATAATTCCAGCAATAGATGCTATAAATAAACGTTTATCATTTACATTGTAAGCGAAGTACAAATAATATGTTATATACAGGAGCAATGTTTCTCGTTTCTATGACCGATATTTTCGCAGGATTGGAACATGATCATTAAGCGAAATGAATTTGTGACATCTAACCGACAATTTTATGCCCTGACTCAGTACTGGTAACATTAAATGCCTTGATAATGTGCACACTTCTGTGTCATTGTGAGAGCGAGTGCAGAGGTTTCTTGTACAATGTAAAAAATTTAGCTAAACAGAAGTTAGTTTTGATAATTGAGTTTCATCACAGCCAGCTTCCAAATCAGATAGTCGTCCGCATGCCCGGAAAAGCATTAGGCAGCAGGTTCAGCCCGTTGGGCATCATCATTAATACGCATCCATCGGATCCATGAGGATTAGAACCCATTACCAACAGCGGCTTACACCGCCAGTCAGCAGCTTATGCCAGTGGACTATGTGGGACAGCTTCGGACCGTCATGATTTACAATGAAGTCAGGTTTATCAGTTTCAGAAAGCCGGAATCAAAACAATATATACAATCTATTAGTATTGACCCGGTGCTCTTTTATGCTGACATCAAAAAATTGACGTAATTTACGAGGATGTGCTTAATCTCAGTTCGAGTACGTCCTGCGCGCAAAGCAATCCTTGTCAACTGAAATCTATCTTGCATGGGGTTTTTTAAACCCATGCAAAACACTTGCTGTACATTATTCTTGCCCTTGCTGTAACCTATGATAAAATCTGCATCTGTGTTCATAATTTGGTTGAAGTAAAGCTAGTTACTTTCTGTTAAATATGTGAAATTTATTTTGTTTCACTTGCTTCCGAGTCTTGAGAAGTTTGTAGATACGGAACAAAACGACGAGGCAGTTATTTGTTTATAAAGTAGAAACAACGAATGAGATAAACTGCTTTCTGTCCTACTCAGTAATTAATAAACAGTACAATTTGGTTAGGCGATCCAAAGATATTTATGTGTTGTGCTAGGAAGTAGCTTTAGCGTATGTAGAAATATGTAAATAGCCCAGTAAATACTGTGCTAGCAAGATCGATGGGCTGGAAATGGTCGGGCCCTTGTTCCTACAACTAAGCGTCGCATATGCAGATGTATACACATTCCAATTCTGAAGCAGTGCTTTGCAATTTGCTTGATGATAGACGAAACTAAGCCTTACTGCCTAATGTAGCTTATTACGCGACTACGTTTACGTCTGATGGAAGAGGCCATATGTATAGCGCTAAAGAAACTATACATGTTTCATTAGTGGATTTTTCGTAATAGATAAGGGGATAAATGCACACAGTAGTTATTGACAATTTAACTAAAATTAACTTTATGTATAATTTGCGCAAAAGATAAGTAATATAAGCTTGGCTGTCTCTGCTCGCAAGTGCTTTGCATACAGATCTGAAGAACAATGAATAATGGATAATGCATTTCCGCGGTTTAAGAAGCGTTGCTTTACATATATCTTTGGATGATTTTTGCGGTTACCGAAATAATAATAAGAATAAGAAAACAGTTACTATGATAAACATGAAGTTGACGACATATCGTTTGCACCGCTCTAGTCCCTCAATCCGCTTGGCTTCGCAGTACCCACAGTCAACATCAGGTAAGTACATGGCAAACTCCAGGTTTCAGATGGAGACGTAGCGCTAAGTGGCGAATTATAAGTGGTTGAGTGCGTTATCCTATCGTCTTTTAAAAACTGTTAGTATCGGTGCAGGGACGGCCGAGACTAGGAGAGCGTTCCACGGGTGAGAAACACGAATTGAAAATAAATTCTGCAACGCTTTAGACGGCTACACTGTTCTGCGAGTTTCGATAAGTGACCCCTCTGTGTTGCATTGGTGCTGAGTTGCAGTAAAGGGCGGAACACATGATGTGAATCTCGCAGAATCAAGTATGCCATGATCAGGTCGCCTCGTATTCTTTGATAACGTCAGCTGAATATCTCCAATTGTTGCAGCCTCTCTTGGTATGAAAGATTGCGCATTCAATTTCAGAAAACTTGATAGCTGACCGGTTAATATAATTTTGGTATCACCATAAATATATTAACCGGTCGACTACTAAGTATTCTAAAATGATGACTTCACGTTCGGTTCCAAATATGTTCCAAGATATCGATTACGCATTCCACTTACGTCCTTAAATGCTTGATGTTGTGGCTGCTCTAGAGAATTAAGACCGTGTTTCAGCCATAGATGCTTGCGAATTCGACATGAGGGCGAACATACGCACTGAGAATTTGTCGAAATATGGAGCTGTTTACTTGTCCAAAAGCCCATCGCGACAGCCCGACGTGTTGGTTCTTAGTCTTCAAAGCATTTTCTTATTGCTGGAGCTACCCAAGTCATCTTGAACCAGAACATCCAAGTAACGTTCAACCGTTGCTGGTTGCAGTAAATTCTTTCTGAGCCGGTATGAGTAGCTGCTCTGATGTCGAATGGAAGGCACTTTGCATTTGCTCTTCATAGCTTGGCGAGTTTAAATGCCGAGTAATTCATAATATGCTTATGGGTTTGGCTTTGACATATATCAGCGCACAGAATGGTTCCAATTGGTCTTGATCATCCGATAACTAACCAGGCAAAGTGATGGGTGATTTTGGTACATGTGCGCACACTACATTCACTGCCCTATGGTTGGACCCCTATTATGTTGACGCACCAGACAGGTTACTCCTTTCTCCTGACCTACTGAAAAGCGTTGATTACATACTGTTTGACCCTGTATTCGCGTTAACGGTGCTTACCACAAAAGAGACCGTATCGAAGGCCTCCCAGCTTACCTTTGCATCAGTATGTGAATATGTAACGGAAGTTACGGTGGGCCTCGTCTCGACAAGAAAAATTTGAGCTTTAAGTACCAAAGGTTGGTTTTCGGCTGCTTCATCCTTGTTAATGTTACATGTCAGGTCTAGTAGCATTTGCTTAAACCGATGTTTCGTGTGGTGCCTGATATTGCTTACCATGAGTGTTGTTTGACTGTCGTAGGTACGGTTGGTTTTCGCCTGCCGTTCTACAAAAATTTCAGAAGACAAGGGAGAGGGGACTTCACTACATGTGGTTCAAAGGATGCGGAATGTACATCAATATGTTGCTTAGAGGCCGCTATGCTATCGTTGGGCATACTCTTTTGCATTGAAGTAATCTCAGCGTTTATCCTCAACTCCGCTAGTGCTGTTAATCGATCGCTTTGCTGAACTAGGATAAGCAAGCACTTAACAAGTGGGATGGTCGAGCACCAAACGCTTGACGTCGATGCAGTATACTCGATCTTTGTCTGTAGCCTCCGCACCTGCAGCGCCTTCACCGCATGCACAAAGGTTTTCTTCGGCGCCTCAGTAACTGCCTTCGTAATCAGATCGCATCATTCACGTCGATCAGTTGAGTTGGATTCCTAAAACCAACAATTATATTAGAACCAGATAGGATCAATTTGCCCATTTCCTGGCGATGAAGCTTCGGTTTCCTCACATGCCACTTCCCCACACTCAGCTGGCCAGATAAAATCGGCTTAGATATCCGCGTCGAATACATACGGTACATAAAAGCAAGCCACCTCAGGTGCTAAGAAAAAGCATGCAGTCCATTTCACACATCCCATTTCAGAACAACACCGTACCACCGATTCTTTCTGTTTCTACACTAAGTGTATGTCTCTTCCAATCCTCAGATGTATAACTGTGTTGGCACACAAGGGTGATAGGCTGACAAATATTGTACGGCAAGCAACAGTCATGAGGCTGTCCCACATGAACCAGACAAACGAGTGCCTCGAATTCGTTGCTCAACATCAAGCTCCAATTCAAAACAGTGTAAGGGTAACGATCCAGATTTAGACACCCTGACACTAGCGGCTGCTCATAAAGATGCGTTCGCCACACATTCGTTACCAGAACCACCTGACCCACTGAACACTGTTAGAGGGCCGACAACCTAAGCGTACCTTGTTGCTACTCATTTGACGGATGCACCCATCGTAACCCCGCCTTTGCCAAATGAGAAAATACTACCAATACCACCACGGGACTCAAGACCCGAATATCAGTCCATCCGAAGAAAGCACTCACTGGTCCCTCTAAAAAGGGGAACATTAAACAATGTCATAATTTTCTGACTGTTAAATGCGCCAATGTTACGGAATCCGGGGCGAACTGCATAGAAGATAAAATACTAGACGAGAAAAACATTGGAACTCCGTGTGTTAACCAATAGGTGTTTAAGCTAAACCAATCAATATGATACGCCACGTCCGTCACTGTAACTCCATACCCTACGGTTAACCGCGGTTACTCCAGCTAACCTTTCAGTCAGGTAACGATGCAGAGGCAGTTTGCTTGTCATTCTCTGGCCTCCGTACCAGCAAATGCACTGTTCGAATATTTCCATATTTTCAATGGAGCGTATGTCAGCAACGCAAACAAAATCCGGATGACGTCCGTAAACCACAAGACGCAAATTCTATCCATGTCCATGGTGTTCCCGAGCACCAGAAATTGGGTGAGCTAGAGGCCAAAGCGCATAACTGCGATGAATGGCGTCTTATTTGTGAAGTGCTCTTACTTGAAAAGGTTACCACTAATCTGACATCAAGATTTCCGCTATCACCTAACTAAAATTGGCGTGGCCCACGAGTGATGAAAATACGACTGCACTCCGAAATGATGGCAGAACATGTGATCAAAATGTGGCGCAAAAAGCGTAAAATGTTGTCATCTGAATTAAGTATCAAGTTTATGGGCAACGGGTCACAGATAGACAATGTAACACTGAGCGTGCAGCTTACCAGTACGATTATGTCACTGTGTAACACAGAACGGAGACAAAAGTAAAACACTCCAGAAGCTGAAGGAGGTTCTGACTTTATATTATTTGATTTGCAAGCCGTTTCGCAAAACAACTTATTTGGCTGAAGGATTTATCATTTCAGTAGTATCGTGGTGTGGGAAATAATAATTGGTCATATTTACCTAAACTCTTATTTTGTTTACTTCAGTTAATCATAAAAGAAAGCCGCTTCAGTTAACAATATTCGTCAAGACGCTTATACCCACAAAGTAGTCTACAAGCCCGTCTTCATCCTGACAGATGATGTGAAGGCAATACAAATGTGCGGTAAGTATGAAAATTATTAAACATAACGCTTTGAAAAGCCTTCCTACATTGCCCTACACAATAATATACATGTTTTAATTAGAAATTTGATAAATTCTATGCGGCTGGAAACTCTATAGTTTTGTGTACTGTACTGCCAAAGCATAAGGTATGCTTCACCACAGTGTTATAAGAACGGTAACATCAATAGATCAAGAGTATGAACGCATCGGAACTCGCAAACATTTTAGTGTTGAGTGAAATATTGTTCGCTGCATGGAGCAAATGCTTGTGATTAATGAATATACATTTTAAGAGTTAGCAACTAATTGCGCATGAAATTCAATAATTGATAATTAGCTAATTAAATGTTTCCATCCTTAAGAATCCACTCCATTCTTAAAGAATTAAACTTACTTTTATTACATATGACACATTGGCGCTATAAACAATCAAGCTAACTCACTTTTAAGTATAGTGAAGGGCAAACTATCTTCCATTAATGCATACAAAACCAGAGGATTTGCTGTGCTGAGGTACGCCACGTGCGAAGGGATACCAGTTAGTAAGATGGTCATCGACCTGTACCTTTCGCTTTCATCCAACAAGAAACTCGCGGATCCACCGATGCAGTGAGCCACAAACACCACAAATCCTGAGTTTGTAAAGGAAAACCTCATGGCGGACACTGTCGAATGCTTTACTGAAATCGATGAATATCACGTTGGCAGACTTCCATTTGCTTATTGCCTTCAACCACTCATGCCTCGTCACAAGCAAGTTTGTAATGTGTGCGCAGCCTTGCATACAACCGTGATATGCGGACATCAGGACCTCTTTTGACCGTAGCAAATGAAGCAATCCCTACTTCACGATTTTCACAGCAACCTTTTCTAATATAGATGTCAGACAAATTGACATGTATCTGTCTATTTTGCTAGAGTCATCGCTTTTCGAAAGAGGCTTCATCACCGAACATTTCCAGTAAATCGCCAACAAAACATGTGACTGCAACCTGTTGAAAAGGTCAGTCACGACATACGAAATGATGACCAAAGTGATCTGAGGATCAGTGGATGAAGCCCTTCATTTACGGCAGGTTTGATGCCGTCAATGTTGGCGAGCAGTTGACATACCTCTTCAACTTCGCAATCCAGAGCGTGGATCACTTAACCCAATCAAAGAACTTCTTTGGAGCGTTTGTTGTGGCCATTGCGATCTGCTCTTCGAAATGACCGCGCTTATTAGTTTTACACCCTTGCAAATGTTCCGCTGCATTGTATACCCTTCGTAATCCTTCTTAGAGCCAGCGAAGATTTATCTCTTCCAAATTTTGTTCCGCCTCCAAGCCAGATTTCCAAATTCATTGTCAAACCACTGAGGTTTATCAGCTTAACCTTCCGACATTTCAATGTCCCAAATTTGGAGCACAATGAATTCAATCTCTCTTTTATAATTATCCGAAAGTGTTCTAGTGATGCAGCTTTTGACAGCGACCAATTTAGTTGGCTCTCGGCTAGAGCTAGACCATTTAATTCTGTTTTCCTGTAGTTGAAAGCTGGTTCCGGCGGAAATGAATACTGCAAAGGTAACTCCATATGTGCTTTGAGCAATAAGTGGTAGATTGTAGCCAGGGGCTCCAGGATCCGAACGTCACGCACGCGGTGTTCGTAGCCCGTTAACATCAGGTAGAGACAAGACGGGGTTGAGCGTGTTGTTATACATGTTGGCTGGCATACGTGTTGCGATGCACCGGTTTCAAGTACCAAATTCACGAACTCTGCTTACAATTCACTATGTCCAGGCGTCAAATGAAAATCAGGCCATCGTATTTGAGGACAGTTAAAATCGCCCCTAAGTAGAAAATGTGGACGACTCATGTGGGTTTAACGATTTGGAATCCAATCCAAATAACGAAGCAGAGGGCTGCGATAAACCGCGCCTACAAGTATTTCTCAGCACCTGAGGCAGATTTAGCGCCACAGTAGCTCACACAAACCATCTTCAATTTGGTAGATGCCCCAAAGTCTACTACTCAGGGAAGACCGGAGGTAAAACACGACACCACAGCGGACATTCTTTAGTCTATCAGTAGTTCCTCCTTGGTGAGTACAAGGTTCAAGCAGAGGATTCACGTGGGAGAGGTGACATGGATATACAGAAGTGCATCGGCATACACCGCTTGCAAATCATCATTGGGCATTTAGCTGTGCGATGCTGGAAGTTTGATTGCGTGCAGGTTGGATTCCCCCACTAGAAGGACGTGTCTGGGTGGTTGTGTCACGACTCGTTTCTTCGCAAAAGCTAGGCACAAATCTATTTCCAAGGTGGATATTGGTGGTCGGTAAAGTACTGCTATTAGATACGCGTCCCCCATTCTTAGGTGCATACGACACCAAAGAGAATAAACGACTTCGTTTTTGGGTCTTCAATGATATCAACATGCTGGCTGGATAGATAATACAGGAGCACTTCCCTCCTCTTCTATCTCGATCTTTTCGTATGGAAGTCATGCCGGGTGGAGCAACACAGCGTACGTAACCTCTGTGTTCAGCCGTGTTTCAGTGACCATAACTAGGTGCCATTACGTGTAGACTTGAATAATACGAAGTTCCCTTAGCTTGCTGAGATGATCTTGTGCATTCGTATACAAGCAGTTGATGGCATCGGTGGTTAGAAGCGTGTTTGTGAATGCTTAATTCCAGTGATCGTTTATGCCGTTAATTGCGGGATCTGCTGCCGGTCGTTTTCGTAGGCCCGATGACACACGGGCCCTATGACCAGTTCAGGTTGCTGTCTAGAGCTCTCAGCACCAATAAAATGGTGATCACCCTATCCTCCTTCAGCTTCTGGAGTGTTTTACTTTTGTCTCCGTTCTGTGTTACACAGTGACATAATCGTACTGGTAAGCTGCACGCTCAGTGTTACATTGTCTATCTGTGACCCGTTGCCCATAAACTTGATACTTAATTCAGATGACAACATTTTACGCTTTTTGCGCCACATTTTGATCACATGTTCTGCCATCATTTCGGAGTGCAGTCGTATTTTCATCACTCGTGGGCCACGCCAATTTTAGTTAGGTGATAGCGGAAATCTTGATGTCAGATTAGTGGTAACCTTTTCAAGTAAGAGCACTTCACATATTAGACGCCATTCATCGCAGTTATGCGCTTTGGCCTCTAGCTCACCCAATTTCTGGTGCTCGGGAACACCGTGGACATGGATAGAATTTGCGTCTTGTGGTTTACGGACGTCATCCGGATTTTGTTTGCGTTGCTGACATACGCTCCATTGAAAATATGGAAATATTCGAACAGTGCATTTGCTGGTACGGAGGCCAGAGAATGACAAGCAAACTGCCTCTGCATCGTTACCTGACTGAAAGGTTAGCTGGAGTAACCGCGGTTAACCGTAGGGTATGGAGTTACAGTGACGGACGTGGCGTATCATATTGATTGGTTTAGCTTAAACACCTATTGGTTAACACACGGAGTTCCAATGTTTTTCTCGTCTAGTATTTTATCTTCTATGCAGTTCGCCCCGGATTCCGTAACATTGGCGCATTTAACAGTCGGAAAATTATGACATTGTTTAATGTTCTCCATTTTAGAGGGACCAGTGGGTGCTTTCTTCGGATGGACTGCTATTTGGGTCTTGAGTCCCGTGGTGGTATTGGTAGTATTTTCTCATTTGGCAAAGGCGGGGTTACGATGGGTGCATCCGTCAAATGAGTAGCAACAAGGTACGCTTAGGTTGTCGGCCCTCTAACAGTGTTCAGTGGGTCAGGTGGTTCTGGTAACGAATGTGTGGCGAACGCATCTTTATGAGCAGCCGCTAGTGTCAGGGTGGCTAAATCTGGATCGTTACCCTTACACTGTTTTTAATTGGAGCTTGATGTTGAGCAACGAATTCGATGCACTCGTTTGTCTGGTTCATGTGGGACAGCCTCATGACTGTTGCTTGCCGTACAATATTTGTCAGCCTATCACCCTTGTGTGCCAACACAGTTATACATCTGAGGATTGGAAGAGATACACTTAGTGTAGAAACAGAAAGAATCGGTGGTACGGTGTTGCGCTGAAATGGGATGTGTGAAATGGACTGCATGCTTTTTATTAGCATCTGAGGTGGCTTGCTTTTATGTACCGTATGTATTCGACGCGGATGCCTAAGACGATTTTATCTGGCCAGCTGAGTGTGGGGAAGTGGCATGTGAGGAAACCGAAGTTTCATCGCCAGGAAATGAGCAAATTGATCCTATCAGGTTCTAATATAATTGTTGGTCTTAGGAATCCAACTCAACTGATCGACGTGAATGATGCGATCTGATTACGAAGGCAGTTACTGAGGCGCCGAAGAAAACCTTTGTGCATGCGGTGAAGGCGCTGCAGGTGCGGAGGCTACAGACAAAGATCGAGTATACTGCATCGACGTCAAGCGTTTGGTGCTCGACCATCCCACTTGTTAAGTGCTTGCTTATCCTAGTTCAGCAAAGCGATCGATTAACAGCACTAGCGGAGTTGAGGATAAACGCTGAGATTACTTCAATGCAAAAGAGTATGCCCAACGATAGCATAGCGGCCTCTAAGCAACATATTGATGTACATTCCGCATCCTTTGAACCACATGTAGCGAAGTCCCCTCTCCCTTGTCTTCTGAAACTTTTGTAGAACGGCAGGCGAAAGCCAACCGTACCTACGAGAGTCAAACAACACTCATGGTAAGCAATATCAGGCACCACTCGAAACGTCGGTTTAAGCAAATGCTACTAGACCTAACATCTAGCATTAACAAGGATGAAGCAGCCGAAAACCAACCTTTGGTACTTAAAGCTCAAATTTTTCTTGTCGAGACGAGGCCCACCGTAACTTCCGTTACATATTCACATACTGATGCAAAGGTAAGCTGGGAGGCCTTCGATACGGTCTCTTTTGTGGTAAGCACCGTTAACGCGAATACAGGGTCAAACAGTATGTAATCAACGCTTTTCAGCAGGTCAGGAGAAAGGAGTAACCTGTCTGGTGCGTCAACATAAAAGGGGTCCAACCATAGGGCCGTGAATGTAGTGTGCGCACATGTACCAAAATCACCCATCACTTTGCCTGGTTAGTTATTGGATGATCAAGACCAAATGGAACCATTCTGTGCGCTGATGTATGTCAAAGCCCAACCCATAAGCATATTATGAATTACTCGGCATTTAAACTCGCCAAGCTATGAAGAGCAAATGCAGAGTGCCTTCCATTCGACATCAGAGCAGCTACTCATACCGGCTCAGAAAGAATATACAGCAACCAGCAACGGTTGAACGTTACTTTGATGTTCTGGTTCAAGATGACTTGGGTTGCTCCAGCAATAAGAAAATGCTTTGAAGACTAAGAACCAACACGTCGGGCTGTCGCGATGGGCTTTTGGACAAGTAAACAGCTCCATATTTCGACAAATTCTCAGTGCGTATGTTCGCCCTCATGTCGAATTCGCAAGCATCTATGGCTGAAATACGGTCTTAATTCTCTAAAGCAGCCACAACATCAGGCATTTAAGGACGTAAGTGGAATGCGTAATCGATATCTTGGAACATATTTGGAACCGAACGTGAAGTCATCATTTTAGAATACTTAGTAGTCGACCGGTTAATATATTTATGGTGATACCAAAATTATATTAACCGGTCATCTATCAAGTTTTCTGAAATTGAATGCGCAATCTTTCATACCAAGAGAGGCTGCAACAATTGGAGATATTCAGCTGACGTTATCAAAGAATACGAGGCGACCTGATCATGGCATACTTGATTCTGCGAGATTCACATCATGTGTTCCGCCCTTTACTGCAACTCAGCACCAATGCAACACTGAGGGGTCACTTATCGAAACTCGCAGAACAGTGTAGCCGTCTAAAGCGTCGCATAATTTATTTTCAATTCGTGTTTCTCACCCGTGGAACGCTCTCCTAGTATCGGCCGTCCCTGCACCGACACTAACAGTTTTTAAAAGACGATAGGATAACGCACTCAACCACTTATAATTCGCCACTTAGTGCTACGTCTCCATCTGAAACCTGGAGTTTGCCATGTACTTACCTGATGTTGACTGTGGGTACTGCGAAGCCAAGCGGATTGAGGGACTAGAGCGGTGCAAACGATATGTCGTCAACTTCATGTTTATCATAGTAACTGTTTTCTTAATCTTATTATTATTTCGGTAACCGCAAAAATCATCCAAAGATATATGTAAAGCAACGCTGCTTAAACCGCGGTAATGCATTATCCATTATTCATTGTTCATCAACTCTGTATGCAAAGCACTTGCGAGCAGAGACAGCCAAGCTTATATTACTTATGTTTTGCGCAAACTATACATAAAGTTAATTTTAGTTAAATTGTCAATAACTACTGTGTGCATTTATCTCCTTATCTATTACGGAAAATCCACTTATGAAACATGTATAGTTTCTTTAGCGCTATACATATGGCCTCTTTCACCAGACGTAAACGTAGTCGCGTAATAAGCTACATTAGGCAGTAAGGCTTAGTTTCGTCTACCATCAAGCAAATTGCAAAGCACTGCTTCAGAATTAGAATGTGTATGCATCTGCATATGCGACGCTTAGTTATAGGAACAAGGGCCAGACCATTTCCGACCAATCGATCTTGCTAGCACAGTATTTACTGGGCATTATACATATTCCTACCTATGCTAGAGCTACTTCATAGCACAACACATAAATATCCTTGGCTCGCCTTAACAAATTTTACTGTTTATTAAATACTGAATCAGACAGAAAGCAGTTTATCTCATACGTTGTTTCCACTTTATAGACAAACAACTGCCTCGTCGTTTTGTTCCGTATCTACAAACTTCTCAAGACTCGGAAGCAAGTGAAACAAAATAAATTTCACCTATTTAACAGAAAGTAACTAGCTTTACTTCAACCAAATTATGGACACAGATGCAGATGGGTTTAAAAAACCCCATGCAAGATAGATTTCAGTTGACAAGGATTGCTTGGCGCGCAGGACGTACTCGAACTAAGATTAAGCACATCCTCGTAAATTACGTCATTTTTTTGATGTCAGCATAAAAGAGCATCGGGTCAATACTAATAGATTGTATATATTGTTTTGATTCCGGCTTTCTGAAACTGATAAACCTGACTTCATTGTAAATCATGACGGTCGGAAGCTGTCCCACATGGTCCACTGGCATAAGCTGCTGACTGGCGGTGTAAGCCGCTGTTGGTAATGGGTTCTAATCCTCATGGATCCGATGGATGCGTATTAATGATGATGCCCAACGGGCTGAACCTGCTGCCTAATGCTTTTCCGGGCATGCGGACGACTATCTGATTTGGAAGCTGGCTGTGATGAAACTCAATTATCAAAACTAACTTCTGTTTAGCTAAATTTTTTACATTGTACAAGAAACCTCTGCACTCGCTCTCACAATGACACAGAAGTGTGCACATTATCAAGGCATTTAATGTTACCAGTACTGAGTCAGGGCATAAAATTGTCGGTTAGATGTCACAAATTCATTTCGCTTAATGATCATGTTCCAATCCTGCGAAAATATCGGTCATAGAAACCAGAAACATTGCTCCTGTATATAACATATTATTTGTACTTCGCTTACAATGTAAATGATAAACGTTTATTTATAACATCTATTTCTGGAATTATCATAAGCCGCCTTACTGAATGATAAACACTGGCACGTTATGCAGCTATGGTATTTAATGATAGCATTTATAGCAAGTGAACTTTCTAAGAGACTGCAAATCAATATGTGTAATGCAACTAGTTCTCAGCTTATTTATCAAAGCTTGCGAAATATTTCGACGAATCCAAAGAAATGCTTAATCGTATTCGGTGTGCGAATCAAATCTAGTAAGATATGTTCAGTGAAAATAGTTGACTGTTTGGGGAACAATGGGAGGAAAGGTGCAAATGCATTCATTCTTATGATGAAAAGCTTATTGCGCTTGTACTAGTATGTTCATTAATGGGATGAAATTCCACAGATTAATCCAACATTCCTGGCAAAATGTGTTTATCTTTACTCCCACCTAAAAGCACAGGAGCAGTAAATTGCACCTTAGAATGAAGTACAAAATATTTTACCTACTAAGCTAGGACCTATGTAAAAACAAACACAACTATTAACGTTTTGTTGATAATCTATAACAGGGTGTATATAACAATGGCTGTAACGCGCTGATATCGGGGCACCGTAACCGAAAACAGCCGCATAAATACCTCATCTAGAATTAACGTAAAGAACATAAGCAGGAACCACCTATTACTGAACCGATAAAACAATACAAAATGCTTGTTGCTATGCATGGCATTCTTCCTATATTAGATTGACGAATTTCACGTAGCGGAAGCACCAATAAGATAGGTAAATAGTTATTTCATTAAATTTATCTATGTACTTCATTTAGCCTTCTCATCAGTAGTGTTAATTTATTGTGGCACACACAAGTATATCCCCAGTTGAGAAGAAAATGTTAAGGATTTACACCGCCCAAAAAAGAAAACAAACTATTCTGCTGCAGCTGAACTGTGAGTGACTCACCATTCCACCGCTGACCTCATTTGAGAGTATAGTGCTATGGTCAACTGCCTGGGAAACCAGATTTCCAAAATCAGAAAAATAGTTATTATCACAGAAACAAGTAAATAGCAATAAAGTAGGAAGACAAAACTATTTAACAGAATATACTGAATTCAGAAATTTCGCGTATTTTCCTCAGCTGTTTACATACAGTTAGCGGAATACACAGGCTAAATAGCAGACAATCAAAGTGCGATGTTAACGGCAAGATATTCAAAGCGGTCGAAGGCCCTTAGCCTCACGTGACCCGTTCCAAGGAAAATGAAAACACTAGCCTCACCAAGGAAGGGCTAGCGTGATCACGAAATCCATTTACTTGCACAGATTTGGTTTCATCCGCCGAATTGCTGACGCGGGTAGCAGAGGGTAGTAGCTCGTTTTCTAATTAACCTGAAATCGCCACTTGGGTTTTGGCATTCAGTGCAGTCAAGTATGTGGCTGGCAATAGAGCCAGTCGGTAGCTTCGGACCATTAGCGATCATGTTTCTCGGAACATGGTCTGCAATCCGCATTGACAGCCTTCTCTCAGTTCGGACTATGTACTTGCTACCACAAGTGAAAGTAAAGACGTAAATGCATGAGGCGGTAACTTGAGAGTTCACTACTTCCACGTAAGCCATACATGGGTAGATGTCGTGATCCCAGGGGGCGTAACTGGGTCATAAGTTTGGCATCAATCAAGCCGGCCTTTAATACCTTCCTCAATTCACGTACGATTAACATCTCTATCTGCTCGGTTTTGTCTCAGTTTGTTAAACAACAAAAAAATGATTAGAATACGCAAGAATTGATAGCACATTCTGAATGTAATGTTGCATTTCCGAAAGCAAATCTCTTGATCCCTTGTCGGGTCTCAGTGTTACGAGATTTTCATTTGGCCGCAGCTGCATCAAGGACCACACATTATGCTTCGTAAGGAATCTGCAATTTTCCGTTTCACTGACACAGAATTGGTTAGCCAAATCTACCAGTTTAGCTCTGAAACAGCTGTTTGCATCCTCGCTGAGTGCTGCTAAAATGGTTAGTTGTTGGTACGGATACTCAAAATGAAACCCGATCCCTATACTCTCACTTCCGTTTGGTGGAACTGAAAAATTGAAACAAAAGTATATGGCTTCAATTTGGCGAAGAATCAAATCATTAATGGGCATGTGCACAAAAATTAATTAGTTCCGGTTCAACGGAACCCTGTTTTGAAAAATCGAAAGCGTGGCCATGGGCAGTCCATTGCGCCCAGATTTGGCTGATATCTTGGCCAGTTGGAAAACACTGAGTCCGCTTCTTACTTACAAAATGTACACCTTTATTGACGGCATGTAGACGGCATATTCATGGTCGCTGACACACCTCAACTGGCGGCGCACTTATTGGAACTGATGAATATGTGCCATTCAACCATCGAGTTCACAATGGAAAACGAGCCCGATAGATCATTCCATTTCTTAGATATTAACTTACAGAGAATACCAGATGGTACACCCATTCGATCTGTGTACAGCAAACCAAGATGGACGAGACAATACTGGAACTTTAATAGCTACTGACAAAAGAACTACAAACGAGCTTTAGTAAGTACCACCTATGCCAGAGCTCGTGAAATTTGCTTTATTTAGGACAGTTCAAAGGTGAATGAACAATTCACCTAACACTACAAAAGAATTATTCTCGCCACGCTTTATAGAATGGCATGCAACCCACTCCGTAGGAATAACACCCGGGATGTCCTGTAGTAAACGGTTATATCATTACACTGCGTTCCAAAGAGATCAAGTTGAAGATGCCGGCATTGCCCTCCGCAATCATATTAAGAGGTTATAATATGCGAATGAGCTAGTGGCATTGCATCAAGTCAGAAGATTGCTTGTAAGTACATTGGAAGACGGACTTAAGTTAACGCCTATGCATTATGTCTTACCTTTCAAGTGTGGGTAGCAAGTACATAGTCCGCACTGAGAGGAAGGTGTCAATGCCGGATTGCCCAGACCATGTATCGAGAAAACATGCTGTACTGGTCCGAGTACTGCTGGCTTATTGCCATCCACTACTTGACTGCCTGATTGCCAAAAACAAGTGGCGATTTCGGTATAATAAGATAACACAAGCCTACTACTCTGTACGCGTCAGAATTAGGCGGATAGAAACAAATCTATGCAATGCAAAATGGATTTCGTGACCACGGTAGCCCTTCCCTGGTGAGGCTAGTGTTTGCGTTTATCTTCGGAACGGGTCAAGTGAGCCTAAGGGCCCTTCGACGTGTTGGAATATCTTGTCGTTAACATCGCTTTGATGTCAGTATTTAGCGTGTATTCCGTAAACTGTATGTAAAAAGGTGCGGAAAATATGCGAAATTTCTGGAATTCAGTATATATGTTAAATTGTTGGTGCTTCTAGTCTTATTGAAATGCGTGAAGGAAATCTCGCTGTAGTAAATACCACCTTACTTCATTAGGACTAATTAAAGAAACATTTTTGACAAGCCCCATTGAATATGCTAGATGTAGAAATGGAACACCGAAGATCGCGTCGTTTTTTTGTGGTACATTAAACGAATACAAGGCAATAAATTCTGCTAGTTTTTTTCACTCCTTATAGATCTTTACTTATGGTTAATGTTTAAAATTGCTTGTGTTGCAGCTGTGTTAGAGCTATTCAAAATTGGATGCAAAATACTTCGCGGATAAGGCAAACACCCACGTGCTGTGCCCTACGTTATTTTTTTTAACTAGCCGTAGCAAACGGGATTTTAAATAACTAGTTCACTTAGCCTGCTAACTATTTTTAATGGACTATTGATTAAGCACGTTTTGCACGCTTTTACCAAAGTCCCTTACGGAACTCTCGTCCCATTCACCAGCTGAAAGTCATTGGGATAAGCCGTCTCAGACCCTAAAAACCCAAATACGGTTTCTAATGAGGTTACTAAAACTTGAAGTGGTTGGACAGTTCACCTCATATGTTAAGGAAGAGCACCACGATCATGGACAAAATACGATCGCAATCAGCCAATCCAGCATGTACTTTGCACTTTTGAAGTATGCGGGCCAATGGCTACGAAATTTCAAACACCCGTTTTTTATTTATAAGTGTGGAGTAGGTTTAACACTGGGGAGAGGTTATCAAAAGCACCAAAGCAGTGTGATAAGATGAACTCAATTCAAAGCCCCCATGTTTGTAAATGAATCACTGCCGAACCACCGGGTTTGATCTTTCAACACATTCTATAAACTGTAATGAACAGGCAGAACACTGAAGATCTCCCAAATTACTAGCCCAACAACTACAAAGCCCCCAATATGCAGAAAAAACAAACCTATGTCTCTTCCTCCCCAGCCACAAATACTCCTATTCAAATCCTGGACAGTAATTAGGAACATAATGAACTTTGGTAAGGTATACTGCGCTACTCTTTAGATATGTGCAGTCCCTCCCATTACCATCAATACGGACGCATCTTTAGTAAGGAAGGAATGAATCGCGGATATTCGACATCGTTACTTACTTGCGAAAAAGCCAACAACTGTAAGCATGTTACTGCATTTTTGCATTATGATGGCTCGTTTTAAAACAACGAGCCTGCGCAACTTTGATTGCTTCCCAAAACCTCAAGTTGTCCACAATATGTTGTCATTCTCAAATGACACATACAACCCCATCCAACCCTGTGCTCAGTACAGACCGGACGCCAAATTCCATTGTGAATCTGGTAGAGCTGGACTACAACAACGAAAATAAACACAACGAAGCAAACCACGATGGCTCTAACGAATAAGTCCGTTTTCTTAATTGCTGATGCTAGTCTATAACGAAAATTTTACTTTCTAAGCCTGCTTGACTCTATTCAGACCCAGAAGCGATCTTTCCTCTCCGATATTGGTGCTTCCATAAATTTAAACCAAATGATTCTATTACAGTTTCAGAAAAGTGCCCGAGAAACCAAAGGCAAGTGCCGTTCATGCTGATATTATACAAACAATTGCAGATGGTATCTTGCTCATCCAATTTAGCTAATGATCTCAAATCTCTTTGCTTGTCTTGTCAGAAGGATCTTTATTTTACAATGGATATATTTACAAATCGCTAACTGGTACGGTGCTGTTTACCGTCCCATTCGTTTCGCATTTGGGGTGTGATTCACAGGACCAGAATGTGACATGTTGGTGGATTTTAACTATATCAAAGATAAATCGGTCCTACAATCTCCTCGTCCACACATACCTATTCTATACCCCAAAATGGTTGGGTGGTTCAATGGGTTACTGACCAATTGAGGACCCGTATATCCGACTGATCTTCATTTGGGGATAACATATGCACAAGAGAGGTTTTGGCAAATTCATGAAGCGACGAAAGATAATAAGATTTCAATTTTCCGCTTTATCTTTTGCATCAAATAGCATTTATTTCGCAATAGAGCAAGGTTAGGATAACATGGAAGCGAATTCAACACTTAACGTGATCATCGCTGGGACGCCTTTTACCAGTTTAAAATTTTGGCACTGCCTGTAGATAATTCTAACATAGGGTCCCATAGGCCATGCTGTATTTAAGTCCCCAGTTCAACAGGGAGTATGTTAGATTAAAGTGACGCAAACGTGGATCGGCCCCCCGTGGTACACACCAAAGGAGTAAGTTCGTTAGAAGAAAGACGTGAAATTAGAATCTTCTCTTAGAGTACATAATATATACTCGAGTTACTCCATACATTTGCGGAAAACGGATTCCATGAAGACGGTTAACTCTACGAAACAAATGTAAAACGAAGAAATTCTTTTTTATTCTGTTTCGCAGAAAATCATCGCACCCATTCATGCATGGAGGGGTGACCGCCGGACGCAAACCAGTCTATTCAGTTATCCCGCGGAAATCTTTTCTTTGCATCTCTGAGCTGGAGACGGTTAGGTTAAAAGCATGCAATGAAATTCTTGTATAAATTTGACTTTTCTTCAGCAACTGGCAGCTGTAAGGGAATTCCATCACGGTTTCAGTAGGATTCCAATGGTAACTCAGTTGCGGTCATAAAGATAGAGAGCTTGATTTGCAGTTGTTATTGCTGATTATAATTACGCAAAACATTTGGTCCCTTTCATCCATTTCTTCAATGTATTAGGAAGGCATAGATTGCGATTTGTCAACATTTCAATTGTTCTCATCAGTCACAAACCCAATACAGCTGAAACACGCCTTACATCTGTACGATGGTAAGGATTAGCGACCAAGTATCCGTTAAAATCAGACCAGGGCAATATAATTGGTTGCACAAGAGTTTCTTTGCCAAAAACACAGCGTTGATAATGCACTAATAGCCAAAACTTCCTGATGGCCAACAGTATCGGATTATGATACGCAATAACCCAAAATGAACGCCTGTTTCGGGTTCATATGGATACAGGTGTCAAGTGGTGTCTGGGTCGTTGAAGAGGACTCCGCATCCTCCTGTGGGGGCATTTTGTTTTGTAGGATTCTTTGTTGCCCACTTTGGTAGTGCCTCCCGCACCTCCTTGACCAAAGACAACTAGTATTGATCTGGCAAAATCATCGCCCTTCAGGTGACACTGGATAACAACATGAGGGGTGAACTCTGTCTGCGATCTAGACGAAACAGTTTCGGGTAGTGTGCAATAACCGGGCATGGCCGTTGTGTCTGTGGATTTCTGGCGGACTGAGTTGTGCCCCAACTTCATTGCCACCAGTCCTTATGACGGCAGACAAAATAGACAGCTATTTATCTCCGTCTTTTTATGCCGGCAGTTTCCTTTTGGGGGGTGGGGGGTCTGCTGTGCACTTGAGGTGAATTATTCGTGATACGGAATAGATACTAATTCTATACAACACCTTTTCCTTTACCCTTAGCCCATTCGGAATACCCTCTTCCCCACGAGTACGACAGAGTGCTTTTTCCTAGCGGTTTTTTGTATGAACCGGGACGAAAATGGAAAAGGGGAGGACTGCCACCTGTCGTTGCGGTAACCGGTGCGTGCAGTATACTATTTGTTTCCCATGAATGAGGACTATGCCCACAAAATGAAGGCAAGTCCTGTTATTCTATTCGAGCACGATAAGTTGGGGTGAAATTGAATCACAGTGGTTAACACCGGATTATCTTCCGTGCTGTGAATACAGAGTGTCATGCACTACCGCTTGTACTGTTTCGCCCTCACCAATATGGCAAAACTGTTTTTAATCGAGCAAGGAAAGATATTACCAAGTCCCATGGGTTGCTCCACCGACCAATCCATCAATCAGCTTGTACGCGTCCTCCAAAGCAAACGGAACATTTTTGCACAGAGGACGCCTCCATCTATCAAATATTCCACGGGAGGCCCGACATACATGTCTTTGGCTCAGACTGACATGGACACCAAATTGTCCAAACTTGTTTTCATTGATAAAACAAGTGGTTGTAAAACGAAGGCACGTTGCATGACTGGTGAGTGTTACATCTCATAGAACCACATGAACCCCGAGCCTCAGTAAGGGATATTTCACAGTTTCTCGCCCACGTCTCAAATAGACTCTTTCAGACCTTAGTGCGTAGTTCAGGATTTTTACGCCACTGAATTATAATTACGCCTTCGTTGAAGAAGCGAGCTATTTTTCAGACCAATGGGAAACATTGTCCACTGTCGCCGTCCACGATTTATGTAGCCCCCACACAAACAGTATCCATTAACTAGCCAGCTCCATCATATTGTTGTATTAGCGAGCTTATGTATGAGAGATCGTCTTCTACGCATTATTGTGCATATAATTCATCAGTTAACTGCGAGCTGACCGGCGAGGTCCCATCATAATTTCTTGGACAAACGTTTGATCAGCAATAATCTGGCAATCTGCACAACAAATCAATAAAAAAAACATTGCGCATAGATAACATGTTTCCGATTCTTTTGATTCAGGTTACAGCTACCTGTACCGTTTCTTTTATGCCGGCATGCGAACAGGACTAGATCCACGAGTGACTGCTCCGACGGAAGCTGTAAAAGTGAAATCACGAACTACTGCCCTAAGGTCGGATTATTAACCAATAACTGAGCAGGCCGTTGCTTCAGAGTAGTTTACAATATGCTGACCACTATCTCTTCACGACGTCTAATAATATCTGATGTCAGTCCAAGGAGCTTATTAGTTTGTCCGTCACTGGTCTGATTCCTGCTCTAAGTCTAATGACAATCAGTGCGGTTATTAGACAATGCGTGCCTTTTCCTTTATACCAGCCCCCCCCCCCACCACCCCCTTATTTGTAGGATGTCCTAGACGTATAGTCCCACATGCTGAACCGAGTAGTGGGAACTTCAAGTTTACCACTGCCGGCTTATACTCACGAAAGTACCTGCTACCTTCCTTAAGAAATGGTTTGATAACTTGGATGATTAAGTTTCGACATTCCTTGTCTATGAATCGCGGTTGATTTTTGCCGATAAGGATGGCAAGTTGAATCAACAATGAGCACCTTTGACTAAAGCAGTCTACCCACGATCACGGGCTGGGTACTCTTAGATTTTAACTTAATCACAAAATTGAATACTAGCTGGTGAGGGCCAGGCCTTAGTGGCTAATATATTATGTTTGATCATACTAAACGCAGTGAGTAGAATCTCCAAAATTTCTCCTCGCTAAACTTAGCAGCATGAGGGAAATTTTGTCAGGTTGTACTAGATGTATTTAGGGGTCATTTATGAAAACGTTGCCAGAACCTTTTCACGAAGAACTTTTAGAAGCGCTGCCA
>CALYDF020002818.1:0-12082 GCA_944474145.2 Dicrocoelium dendriticum | reverse complement strand
TTGTAGATAAACCGTCTTCATACATACTCGATTTCACTGAAACGGGGTTGCCCCGGATAGCACAAACGGTGAAGTATTATCCCAGGGTTACGCGCTGCATAGGTGTGATCGCTTCGTTGGCCGCCAAGGTTGGGGTCGCTCTTTCTATGGACGGTAAACCGGGCGCCTTGATAACCTGTGTTTTCCAGTCACCGGATCAAAGAGTTAAACAATGCAGAATGAATTTTTACAGGTTAACATGCGTAGTTTTACAAGGCACGTTAGATAGTTGGTAGGGATTTCGACATGACGTTAAGGAGAATATTGACAATAAAAGGGTTAGTACTATAAATATGAAAATAAGGACGTCGTTTGCTCCGCCATAACCCAGCAACCCGTTTAGCTTCAGAGCATCCGCAGTTAACATCAACTAATTCCATGATAACCTCCGGATTTAGGAGGGTGACACAGTGCAAAGTGACAAAGTGTACTTGCATGAGTACAACACCCAACCGTCTTTAAACACTGTTATTATCTGTGCAGCGACGACCAATACTGGATGAGCATTCTACGGGTGGAAGTCACGAATGGAAAATAAATTTCTTCGGCAATCCAGGCAGCTATACCGTTCTGCGACTTTCAGTGTGTGGACCATAAGGGTTGGATTGGTGCTGAGTCGCAGTAACGTGCAGCACACATGGCGTGGGTCTCGCAGAATCAAGTATGCCATAATCAGGTCGCCTCGTAGTCTGCGTTGGCTTCCAATGAGTAATACCAAGCGTTACAGCCTCTGTTGGTATGAAAGATTGCGCATTCCAATTACATACTTAGATGTCCGACGTTGCGGCTGATCCAGTGCATTAAAGTTGTGTTTCAGCCATGGATGCCAGACTTGATTTGAGTCTTCGACATTGAGGTGAACATACGCACTGCGCATTTGTCGAAATATGAATATGTTTATTTGTCCAAGCGCCCGCCGCCACAACCCACCGTGTTGTTTACCAGTCTTCGTGTTCTTTGCAGATTGCCTGGAGCAACCCGTCATCTTGCATCACGACACCCCAGTTACTTCCGTAGGTTGATGGTTGTAGTATATTTGTTCCGAGCCGGTATGAGTAACTGTTCGGATGCCGGATGAAAAGTAACGCATAAACTGACGTTACAATGCAGTAAGTTTTGGTTTGACCATTGATGCATCGTATCTAGGTCACCCACTTAAGCAGTTGCTGGTCCGCGTTTGCCTAGATCCTGCGTCCGAGCTAGATATCGACGGCACATCTTAGGAAATTTAAAGCGATTCTCTGCCGATTGTTGTGTACATTTCCTCTATCCAATTTATAGTTGCAGTTGTATATCGAACTAAGGGAAGTAGCTCCAAGGAGGGTATTGATTTTATTTGTACTTCGGCTGCAAATAAGTGCCTAATGCTGGGGATTTACACCTCCTTATGTTGTGTTTGGCTGTGCTATCATTGCAGTTCGTCCGTGGGCACCTTTGGTTCGGAGCTCCTCAAGCTAACGTTGTAACTGCCTTGGCATCAGTTCTTGGACCGCCCGATTAGATATATGAGCCACCAGCCTCCGTCTACCATGGATCTCATGTTTGCAAAATGGCAGTAGCTAGTCATTGTTGGCTCCATGTAGCTTACAAGGAGCCACTCATTGACTCCAGCCTTCATTTTCCTCTGACATCTGTCTCTCTAAGCTTCGCTCGCATGTGCTTTTTTCATCGAAACTGTAGGTATCCTATGGTGGTCAACCGTCTTAATGTTATGGCTACACCAGCCACTGATACATCCGTTTATAGAGCCGCTTTCACTGCTTAGCAGCAGCTAGTTGACATAGCCTCAATTCAACTTTGCGGATATCCGGAGCTCTCTGGGAGTTGCCTCCTTCATACAGTTTATTATCTTGGATTGTTTGAGTCACAGCTCAGCTAGTTTGTTGACCTATTCCGTGCCATCGTAGGATCTACTAGTAACTGAAGGCTTAATCCAAACTTTATTGCTGGCCACTCTCTCCTAGAGCGCCGTTATGCGTCGTTCGTCTTACTCGCATAACCGCTTTTTCTTGGCAATAGATAGTAATTGTTGGCTCCATGCAGCTTACAAGGAGCCCCTCCTTGACTCCAGCCTTCATTTTCCTCTGACGTCTATCTCTCTAAGCTATGCTCGTCTGTTGATTTATTCATCGAAACTGTAGGTATCCAGTAGTGGTCAAACGTCTTAATGATATGGCTACACCAGCCACTGATACATCCGTCTCTAGAGCCACTATCTCTGCTTAGTAGCAGCCAGCCGCTATAGCCTCAACTTAACTCTGCGGATATCTGGAGCTCTCTAGGAGTCGCTGCTTTCTTACAGTTTATTCTCTTGGATTGTTTGAATCACCGCTCAGCTGGTTTGTTGACTTATTCTGTGCCATCGTACTAGTAACAGAAGGCATAATCTGAACTCTATTGCTGGTCTCTCATCTCTCTCCTGGAGTGCCGCTATCCGTCGTTCGTCTTACTCGCGTGAAATCTTCTTCTTGGCAGTAGCTAGTTAGTTTTGGCTCTATGTAACTTATAAGGAGCTACTCCTTGACTCCAGCCTTCATTTTCTTCTGACGTCGGTCTCGCCAAGCCTCGCTCGCATATTGCTTTCTTCATGGACACTGTAGGTATACAGTAGTGGTCCACTAGTAACTGAAGGCTTAATCCGAACTCTATTGCTGGCCACTCATCTCTCCTAGCGCGCTGTTATCCGTCGTTCGTCTTACTCGCGTGAAATCTTCTTCTTGGCAGTAGCTAGGCATTGTTGTCCCCATGTAAGGATGGAGTCACATTTTTGCTTTCCTAGTATTTTTCTGTAAGGTTATTCTCTGTAAACGCTCGCTCGTTCAATTACGTATTGAAACTGTAGGGATCCAGCATTTGGTCAAACCTCTTAATGATATGGTTACACCAGCCTCTTATAGCCACTATCTCTGCTCAGCAGCAGCTGGTCGCTGTAGGCTCTATTTGCGAACACCCGTAGCTCGCTAATGGTCAGTCCTTCCGTAGAATATTTATTCTCGGTATAGTTCTTCGTACCTCAGCTGGTTTGCTGTCCTATCATTTGACACTGTAGTTATTCCATAGTAACTAGAATGATTAACCCAACAGTCACTTTAGGCCACTGAATCCCGGTCCATTATCGCTATCTTTTGATCGTGTCACCTTCAATAATTAGTCTTCCCATCATTTCCATTTAATCTTAGCCTGCTTCTGGTATGCTCAGCTTCCTATCTTCATATACCCATGTACATTATAGCTATTGTGTCTTAGGTAATCCTTATCCAGAAGAGCATATATAAATACGGCCAAATCATCACTGTATATTTTGGTTTCCGATAACAACCAGTCGTGACAACACACCAATCTTCTAGTCTCAGGTAGATTTCGAAGGTCGTTAACTTATACCTCATAAATTTCTTACCGGAAACCTGCTCTTTATCCTTATGCACATGAACGTATTTTACCCATTAGGCCATGCCTTCCGCGCAGTTAAAAACATCTTTAAATAAATAAATAAATAAATAGTATATTCTCGGTAAAACGAGACACACCTGTAAAGGCGTGATCAAATATGCATACAAGCATAGCTTCTGTGGAATGTTAAAACATTTCGTTTTGATGAAAGTTATAAAAGAAAATATGATGTCCGTATGAGTGAGCATACTGTCGGGTAATAGTCAGACCCAGGGACATTATGGCGCTGTGGCGCGCAAAAATCCGTCAAAACACAAGTTGGGGGTAATTTCGCCAGGTAGTGATCCGTGAGCACAGGAGCCTAGATAAGGTTTTTTGCAACCAATGACCATTACGTGATAGAGATGATCTGTGCTCCAACAAAGCATTGTCCATAGCAGAATTAGTTGCACAGGTTCGATGTAGCAGGCTGAGGACTGCCTCAGTGTGAAATGCATAGCTGTGACTTTATTGTGTGGCGAGTCACATCCGCCACGTTGCAGAGTTGTTAAGCGGATATTTGTGGCTTTTTATAGGGAGAACGCTTGCCAGGCGAAAACCCACCACGTCCTGGAACACTGCCGTAGCTTTCGTTGAACAGTAGTGCAAGTCGGTTATGCATCGTATAGGCCGAGTTTGCATTCTATTATTCGCAGTCGGTTGACAGCCAAAATTCTTCGTTGGTTGGCCGAATGGCTTAGTTCTGATACGCCAGCAGTCGTTGAAGCCGGTCAATAATGCAAGATTCGAAGAGTCGAATGATAATTATGCAGGTGAGTAAACACATAGTTAACAGAGGCCGGCTCTTCTATTATATTCTTGCTCGCTCGCAAACCATGTCCAGCTAACCTCGCTGGACTTGTCATGGGGTCGGTGAGTGAAGTTGTTTCTTGTGGCTGAATATGTCCTTAATAGGTAAAAACGCCATTCTACGCAAATTGGATTTGGGATTCCCGCAAATGTAAGTAAGTGTAACTGTTTCCGTAGCCAGTTGAAAATTCCATGGAAGACCATCGGAATAGCCACGTATACGTGCGCAACGCTGTCCGTGAAATGACATCAGAATAGCTCCAGGTGACTGGCGAATATGAATGTTTGAGGCAGTGAAGGTAATCACGCCAGAGTTGTTTGTCTTCGATTGTGGAACGGGGGATCCATGTACATATATTCTTCCAGGTGGGTAAATTGTTCTCTGAGTACAAGGCAAGCTAAACCCATTTGTTTAGACCCCATGAAGGTAGCGCCTCCGGAATGTGCGCAACAACAATTGTGGCAACTGAGTGGCCAATTAATGTGCGATCAATTTAAAGTAAACTTGTGGCGAATTAAATTCTGTTCCAAGGAGAAAAGGCACAACTCCGCGAAGCTTTTCACAATAAAAGAACAAGGAGCTCAATATCGCCCGAAGGAACCAGAAAACGTCAAGGTGGGCGCCTGAGACCCCGTAGCTGTATACTAAACAGTGCCAATGCATTTGTAATTTCTAACAATGAACATATATTTATATTTTGCCTACTTCCATGCAAGAGCATCGGATTAATGTAAGCCTTGATCTGAACCCTTTAGGGTGCAGCCTCTAGCAGGTCTAGAAATATACCTATTTATTTATTTATTTATAAATCCTTTGAAATCTTCTTCTCGACGTCCAGTTTCTTACTGCTCAACAGATCAGCACGTAAAGCAGCCTTGTACTATTGAATGGGAGCATCGTAAGCCTGTAGGCACTAACCAGGTAGGATATTGCATGGCAATGGGGAAGCAATCCGAACGGACAAACTTTACTTCACTTCTTCCTTCTCTTCTACAATTTGGTTCCTTCGTCGCCATCTTTCACTCCTTAGTATTTTCCAAATACCTAGTCCACTTGGTCTCTTGCGAATACTTATACTTGTGACCCATGAGTCACGTCTACTAAAAATATTTTAACAACATTAAGCCTCATGTGAAATGCCAGGTTCTAGCGTTGTTGTCCAGACCTATGGTGCATCCGTAAGTTACCATTTATCCGTCTAAAATAGTCGTATAAATTGCCTGCTTTATAGGTATTTCTTCTAGCCTACGTAATCGGCATCTACTAGTTGGCCATAACCGAAGCCCTCCCCTAGGTTTAAGTACTCGCTACTTTACACCGAGTAGGCAATATCACCATAACCTATATTCAGGCATTTACTCACCACTTAAGCTTTCTTGGCCCGTACATTTAGTTTTATCTGAGTTGTACGTATGCCTATCACTATCGGAAACGCTGGTAGACAGGCATTATGAAAACCAGATCCTTTTCTTCAATCCTTTATGCTTGCACAACAATTTTTCCGGATTCTCTTTCTCTGGCAAAAAGCTAACCATGCGGCACTGAGGCCCCTGTCACCTGGAAAGCTAGACACCCAGATATTTTGACCACCACTTCCTCTTTCCTTGGCTGTTCGTAAGTAATTTTAACCTTTACCTGGCTCCAAAGCCTACCATACGTAATGCGTAATGGTGGGTGAACAACCAGCTCCCACTTGTTTTCCGTTAGCTTCTCTGCTTGCGTTATATTATTGTTCATTCATTTTGCCTGACAACGTGGAAGCTTTCCACCAGGAAACATCCAAGTTAATAGCTGTTGCGATCTCCCAGTTTTCTATTACCTTACACTGGTGAATATCACTTGCACTTGCATCGGACTTTTAGGGTTGCCTATTCCGGGAGCCCAGAGAACGATTCCAAAAGACAGATCAAGTTGCGGGGAAACCTTTGTTTGTACAGCAAAAGATTCCGTGTTATCTAGCTATAAAAGAACGACACCGTGGACGCTGTAGCCAGGGGAAGGGATCAAGCACAGCACACAGGGCAGTTGCGCGTTGCAACCGAAACGAGCGCCAAGCAAAAATGGCGATGAGCAGGTCAAACATTCGAACTCAGCAATCCGTTCAACAAACCACACCGGTTGCCTAGGTGTACAGTTATAGAATTTTGGTTAGAATTTTACACAGGCAAACCGGGGAATCTCCAGACTGCTATATAGCTCTCTCCCAAAAGGGACTGTGTAAGCAGTCCTTCGATCTACGTGAAGACTGTCCGTCGCGGGCCAGCCTTCTGCGAGACCAGGTTGTGAACCCCGATGCAGCTGCTGGGGGAGAACCGTGCAATCGGACCCTAGCGGGCTCCCACCCGTGTCCTCCCTACGGTGTCGCAACGGTTAAAAAACTGTTTGTGGGGGGGACAGTTAGTAAAGTTCACGTAGGCAGTTGAGCAGGAAGTTCGTTCCACTGCAGTTGACGTGCAGGAATCCAGCGAAAAGTGAAACAGAGATGCAACCAATTGGCGGTATATATGGAAAGCAAAATGGAAAAGCAGCGTAAATGCACAGACATACACAAAACAGTGCAGAGCGAGAAAGATGCAAGGCTGTTTTTGAGTTTTCAAAAGGTTTTGCTCTTTTTCAGTAGTTTCAAAACCTTTTGGTCTTTTTGTGGATTTTCAATACGTTTGGTAAGAGCAGAAAATTTTAAAGGCACTTTCTACGTAAAATAGTAAGTGCTAACAAAATCTGAAAAACGAACTGGAGGTTTGAGTTTCCTACCGCGTCGGTTGAGTGTGAGGCGAGTAGGAGTGCCGTCGGTTGAGGTTGTCGATTCTGCTGGAGTGGAATGACTCGTCTGAGGTTGCGGTGCCAGCTGTGAGAGCACAAGCTGTGAAAATGTTTGCTGCACCGAAGAGTCAGACTTGTCGAGGTATGCTGGCTTGCGTCGATCAATGGTGATCGTCTCAGTGGTGTTGCGTCGTAGCTTGCCTATATCGGGATCAGCTTGTTGGGCAGCAGCCATAGCGGCTAGATCAATGTTGTTGCCAGGCGATAAGCTGATCTATTGAATGCGTGAAAGCGCATCCGCGACGGGATTGTGAGCACCTGAGACATGTCGTACGTCTGTCGTAAACTGAGAAACGTAGTCTAGGTGTCTAGTTTCCCGCGGAGAATACTTGTCCGTTGCGCCATTGATTGCGTAAATCAGTAGCTTGTGGTCGGTGAAAACGGTGAAATGTCGACCTTCGAGGTAGTGACGGAAATGTCGGATACCTAGGTAGATAGCTAACGGTTCCCTACCGAAGGTGCTGTAACGCGATTCAACAGGTCGTAAGCGTTTCGAGAAGAAACCTAGAGGTATCCATCCATGGTCGATGAGTTGCTGAAGAACTGCACCGACGACAGTGTCGGATGCGTCAGTCGTCAGGGAGAGTGGTGCAGATGTGTCTGGATGGGCGAGAAGCGCTATGTTGGGGATAGCATCTTTAAGCTGCTCGAACGACAATTTAGCGTCGTCTGTAAAGTGAAATGAGCATTCTTAACCGCAGAGCAAGTCAGTCATTGGTTGAACAATGCTCGCGCAGTTAGGTATAAAGCGTCTATAATAGTTAACCAGGCCAAGAAAGCGGCGTAACTGCTTGAAGAAACTGGGAGCAGGGTAGTCTTTAAGTGCCTGCATTTTGTCTGGCAGAGCTTCAATACCAGAGGCGGTTATGCGGTGGCCAAGGAAGTCGATGGAACTTTGGCCAAGCTCGCATTTATCGGGGTTTACGGTAACCCCATGCTGCGTCAAGCGTTGGAAGAGAGCGTCGAGGTGATGAAGATGTTCTTCATCAGAAGAGCTCGCGATAAGAATGTCATCTAGATAAAGATAAACGCCTTCGAGTCCTCGCGTTACCTCATGAATGAAACGCTGGAAAGTTTGAACAGCGTTGCTGAGACCGAAAGGCATTCTGAGGTACTCGAATAGGCCGAACGGCGTGATGACTGCTGTTTTAGCAATGTCGTCTGGCGCGACAGGTATCTGATGATAGGCGCGAACTAGGTCGACTTTGCTAAAGATAGACTTGCCAGCTGGAGCTGAAGTCGAGTCGTGCATGTGCGGAATAGGATATTTATCCAGGACGGTAACTTTGTTAAGTGCCCTGTAGTCACCACAAGGGCGCCAGTCACCGGATTTCTTTGGCACCATGTGTAATGGTGATGCCCATGGACTTTTGGACGGGCGGATGATTCCCAGTTCGAGCATTTGCTCGAATTCCGCCTTAGCAGCTTTGAGCTTGTCCGGGGCTAATCGGCGAGGGCGGGCCGAAACAGGTGGGCCCTTAGTGCAGATGTGATGCATGACGTTTGACGTCACAGGAGGCAAGTCGTTCAGGATGCGAACGAGTTTAGGGTGCTTGCTGAAAAGTTCTAGAAAAGGCTGTGAAGCTTGAGGTAGGACACGAATGGGAGTGATAGCAGCCACGTTGGCGCTAGTCCCGATAACACTGAGCTGTGTCCTAGAGTCGATAAGCTTCTTCCTTTTAGCGTCGACGATGAGGTCGAAGCGTTGCAGAAAGTCTATGCCTATGATGGCGAAAGGCACAGCAGCGATTATGAAAGGCCAGCGAAAGGTTCGCCGGAGGCCTAAGTTGAGCGTTAGCAGCTTTTCGCCGAAAGTTGCGATTGGTGTGCCATTGGCGGCACGCAGCTTGGTCGGCGATGGTGAGACGACCTCATCTGAGCTACGGGGTATAACGCTAACTTCGGCACCAGTGTCGACTAGAAACTCGGTGCCGGAAGTTAAATCCCTAACGCGGATGAGGCGACTTTGGTGTTGGCCAGTCGCGTCCGTCGCCGTTACGGACCGGCCGCGAAGTTTTCCCTGCTTCTCGGCGAAGTTGCAAGGCTTTACACATTTATGAGCTGCGGTACCAAAGCGCTGATGATACCAACAGCTAACTTGCCTGTTGCGAGACTGAGAACGTTTGAAGGGCGATTTTGAGCGGCTAGGACGACGACGGGTCATGGTAAGTTGTTGCACCTGGCGACCAAGTGTCGCAACTAGTGCTTGCAGGGCTTCTATAGTTGACTGTAAGCCAGTGATAGCAGTGCCCTGGGACGCGACGGCGTTCATCTTGCTGGCGTTGGCCTGTAGCTGTGATCTTTCAATAACTCGATCGGCTAAGTCTTCTAGTTGAGTGAGCGAAACGGAGCTCACTTTAGCGAGAATCGCTTGCGTGTTTTCCGGTAGCCGTTGTAGCCATAGTTCGCGAAGTAAAGTCTCATCCATGGTTGAGGAACCAAGGAGTTGCTGCATCTCTCGTAGCAGGGTTGAGGGCAGTTTGTCGCCCAGCTGCAGATCCCTTGAAAAGCTGCTGCAGGCGAACTTTCTCAGAGGGCATAACACGCTTAATCGTGGCTTCCTTGAGAGCCTCATAGCGGTTTTCGGTCTGAGAAATGATGACGTCACGAACCTGCATTGATATCTCCTTGGGGAGATAGGACAGGAGTTTGCAATACTTCGCGTAGTCGGAAGTGATTCTGTGGTTATAAAACTCAGCCTCAAGATGAGCGAACCACAAAACAGGATCCATGTCCCAAAAAGGTGGAACTGAGAGAGATACAACGCTAAGTAGAGACTCTACCTTATGGTCTACAGATTCCATGGCTTGAAAAAAATGACGCAAAAAGTAGGCTACCGTATGCAAAAATAAAACCGGAAAATATGAAAAATAAATGGAACGAGCTCACCAGAGAAATGTTTCAAATATCCGGCGCAGAGGTTGATCCGGATTCGGGGTCACCAATTTTGAGGGTTGTCTATTCCGGGAGCCCAGAGAGCGATTCCAAAAGACAGAACGAGTTGCAGGGAAACTTTTATTGGTACAGTAAGAGATTCCGTGTTATCTAGCTATAAAAGAACGACACCGTGAACGCTGTAGCCAGGGGAACGGATCAAGCACAGCACACAGGGCAGTTGCGCGTTGCAACCGAAACGAGCGCCAAGCAAAAATGGCGATGAGCAGGTCAAACATTCGAACTCAGCAATCCGTTCAACAAACCACACCGGTTGCCTAGGTGTACGATTATAGAATTTTGGTTAGAATTTTACACAGGCAAACCGGGGGATCTTCAGACTGCTACAGACTCCCAACCAAGAGAGTTATAGCTCAAAATAGCAATGCGATGCAGAAATGGTGTGCTTTAACACATGAGGCCCAATAATCCGTCACAAATGAGAAAGTGCTACCTCTATGAGATGAGGTGATCATGCCTAACCAAAGCGGGATTCGTGGTATTTCCCACCTGAATGCATTTCGCTAATTTTTTGGACACCTATTTCTCTATTATCAATAGAAGACATCTCTAGCTCATTAGCATTGGTGGCACATCCATTAAGATATATAAAATAACCTCAAAGTGCTGAAACTGATGATGTTTCTCCAGAGAAAGATTGCGTTATTCTGGTCCAACACCACATGCACTTGCATCCGACTCTCAGCTAAGAGAAATAGAGCTCTTAACTAGCAACTTAATGCACAGTTGTGCGCTTTAGCACTTGTGGCCCACTAATCGTTCATGCTTGAGATGGCGCAACCCCCAGAAGAAGTGGTATTCGTGTCTAACCAAGGCGGAACCCAAGGTGTTCCTCACCCGGACACATTTTGTGAATATTCTCACATTAGATTGTTTATTATCACTGGAAGACCACCCTGGCTCATTAGTGTCAGTGATACAACCATAATGACCTACAAAATAGCCTCAAAGTGTCGAAACTGGTAATATTTCTGTAGGAAACGCTTGCGTTATCCAAGTTCAGGCGGGGCAAATGAGTTTTATGTTCCCTTGTCCTATCCATATGGACACAGCTCATGCGACTTTGGTATAATTTTCGCATCCACATCGGAGCATTAAAAACGTTGAATTCCACATTAATAGTGGACTCTGCGGCCCAATATACTCTGAAAATCGCACATGGTCGCATTCTGACTGTGGGCTAGCTACACCATATCCTGTGCTGTTCTACCTATATAATAATGCTTACAGCCTACCTAGTATCTCCCTAAAACCTTTCCGTCTGTTGTCCCAACTTTTACTACGTTAACTGAGAAAGTATGCTTTTCGGCCCACTGCGTCATACTTCGCTACTGCAGCGAATTACATGTTATCTTAGGCCTTCCCAGTTACCACTCCATATTCGGAACTTATTATGCCTAGCCGCTTTTTGTATTATTTCTTTCTTTTTCTGTATCTGCTTCCAAAGCAGAACATGAATTAAGCGGAGGCTCGAAAATGGCGCTATCCGCAGCCGACCGCTAAAAATGCAAATATCATAACCACTGCACCTAGCTTAATTATTTTACCTTTGTCGTAACCAGCGCCTAGGGTTTGTCCTAGCCTGCCCATTGTTGTCCCGTTTTAGTTAACATTTAAGCTCCAAAAGGGCGTTGATTCCGCTTGTTTGGAGATTTACACTTTGAAATTCGCGCCAGGTTTGCCGTTCTGGTATGCTGTTTCTGGGCTATATTTTGGCTCCATTTTCCAATATTAGTGTATTTTCTAGTTAAGTGGGCCGGCCTTTCAGTCGCACTTCTCTAAGAAAGGCTAAATTGTTAGCCACTACTGTTGTTGCCCTTGTTTCCACCCTCCACTTTTACGATCTAATTTTGGCTTGCTTATTCCTTTCCATGAGCCCGCTACTAATGGATGCTCGAAGTGCGCTGATGTGACCAAAGAAAATGGATCAAGTTTCCTCTAATTGATAGATTACTAATGGAATCAGGCACCTCAAGGTTTGGCAGCGGTAGCCGGTGAAAAGCGCCGAATTCGTACATAAGCTAC
>CALYDF020002817.1:0-16284 GCA_944474145.2 Dicrocoelium dendriticum | reverse complement strand
GTTGTAAGATTAAAACAAGACGGAATAATGTACAATCGGTCAACAAGTAAATTGTACACGAAAGATAAGAGTTATCATTTTGGACGCTACATAGCTCCCCTAGAAGGATGAACATAGAAAGCCTTCGAATTCGTAAAGTAATGTTGAAACGAGGTTCGTAATTCAAAATCGTGCCGAGTAAAAAGTAGCGTGCTTTCGTGTTAATGGGGGTTTGTCGGAAGTCGCAGTCCGCTCTGACGTTCATGATTTGTTATTTATTGATTGCAGGGCATGGTGCATTTCGGCGAGCCATTGTAGCGGGCCAGTCGGACTACAAAAACTGGCTAGCCCAGAAAAAGGCCGACAGAACCTCAACATCCGCTGCTGCCAAACGGTGCGCTTGGGAGTGGTCTCCCCCCGCCGCACCCCGCCCCGTGCCAAAACGACCCTCGTCCCAAGCTGAAACGACAATGGTCCCAAGGAGAAACGACCAGTGTTCGCGTCAGGGTCCTCAAATACATTCCTCGTGTGGGCTAGTTGATCGAAGGGGAGGGTTGGGGAATGTAAAGACGAGAAAATAGAAAAACACGCGCAGAAAACGCCAGAAAGAACAAACGAATGAGCTGCGTGTTTAAATATTTTTTGGTTTTTGAATATTTTTTTGAAAAGGGTTTTTCTGAGGTTTTTGATACTTTTGTTGGTTTTCAAAACGTTAATAGACCAAAAATGGGGCAAATATATACAATATCTACAAAGTTAAAAGTATTTACACTGTACATAGTCGGAAAAACCAACGGGCTTACCCACCTCCCGACCACGGCGATTGGTCGTGGGAGGCGGCGGACTAGGTTCGGGAGATGTCGGGACGGCTGAAGCTTGTAGACCGTGATCGTGGTCTGGTTGGACTTCATTAGCATGCGGAAAACTGGTGCGGTGAGTTGTGACGTCGCACGAGGCACTACTAGACGAAGTAGGCGAGGGGTTTTCTTCCATAAAGGCGGGTTTCAGACGGTCGATGGTGACGACTTCGTGTCGACCACCGCGGTCAATAGTGTACGCCTTACTCGCACGATGTAGCACCTTGAAAGGTCCTATGTACGGCGACTGAAGAGGCTGTCGAACACCGTCTGCGCGAAGGACGTGTGAACACGTAGACAGCTTCTCGGGCACGTACACTGGTGTCTTCTGCGATCGAGGAGCGGGTGGACGTAGCTCACGCATCTGGTGAGCCAATCGATCAGTGTAACTTCCGTAGTCAAAAGTGGAAGTACATGGGGCTGGTGCTACCAGCTGTCCGGGCAACCGCAGCGTGCAACCGTAGACTGGCTGCGCTGGTGTGGCGTCGAAGTCGGTTTTAACCGTGTTTCTTAAGCCTAGAAGAACGAGGGGAAGCGTTTCAGACCATGAAGGATCTGCGTGCGCACGTAGCGCTGCCTTCAACTGGCGGTGAAAGCGCTCCACCATGCCGTTAGCGGCCGGATGATACGCCGTCGTCTGGACGTGGCGACAGCCTAAATCCTTAAGCAACATGGCAAATGTCGACGAGAAATGTGACCCTCGATCTGTGGTCACGATGGCGGGACAGCCGTATTGAGCTACCCAGCGCTCCATGAAAGCTTTCGCTACCGTTTCCGAGGAGCAATTTGGGATAGGGACGGCCTCAGGCCATCTAGTAAATCGATCGATGCAGGTCAGTAGATATACCGAGCCTTTGGAAGGCGGCAGAGGACCTACGAGGTCGACGTGCACGTGATGAAAACGTGCGTCTGGCGTCGGAAACGTGCCTAATGGGCTTCTCGTTTGCTTGTGCACCTTCGCGCGTTGACACGGAAGGCAAGCAGCTGCCCAAGTACGGACGTCCCGATTAACATTGCGCCAAACGAATCGTGCGGTTACGAGTTTAACCGATGCACGAACGCCTGGATGAGACAAGCCGTGCAACGCGTCGAACACGGTCTGCCGAAACTCGCGTGAGACGACTGGGCGCGGCGTGCCCAGAGATAAATCGCAGAGTATCGTTCCGTCTGATGATGTCAGCGGAACGGGTCGTATATCCAGTGAGGGAGACCTGCGTAGTAGATCAACCTCAGGATCGTTGAGTTGTGCTGTGGCCATGGCTGCCAAGTCGATAGCAGTGCCGGCGTCAGCGGAAATAGCTTGAATGCGGGAAAGTGCATCGGCGACGGCGTTGTGCACACCTGAGACATGCCGTATATCGGTCGTAAACTGAGCGATATAGTCAAGGTGGCGCGACTCTCTAGGAGAGTATCGGTCGGTAGTCGAGCCGAGCACGTAAGTCAGGGGTTTGTGGTCGGTGAAGACGACAAAGGAGCGGCCTTCTAGGACGTGTCGAAAGTGACGTATCGCTAGATATACGGCTAGTAGTTCTCTACCGAACGTGCTGTAGCGAGATTCGGTAGGTTGTAGGCGTTTGGAGAAAAACGCTAAGGGCTGCCACGTGTCGGCTACTCGTTGCTGCAAAACAGCGCCGACTGCCACGTCCGAGGCGTCAGTACTGAGGGACAGTGGGGCGGCCGGATCGTGATGCGCTATAGAAGCTATGTTGGCGATAGCCTCTTTCAGCGACTTAAAAGCAGCGCGTGCTGCGGCAGGAAATTCGAATTTCTTGAGTTTCCCTCGGAGAAGGTCCGTGAGGGGTTGCATCAGCGAGGCGCAGTTGGGTATAAATCGTCGGTAAAAGTTGACAAGCCCATCAAAACGCCTGAGCTGTTTGAAAGAATGAGGCTCGGGGTAGTCGATGATGGCTTGAATTTTATCCTGCAGTGGCACGACGCCTGCAGAGGAGATACGATGGCCGAGGAAGCTGACTGAATCGACACCAAACGAACACTTTTCTGCGTTGATCGTCACCCCGTGTTGAGATAAACGATCAAAAAGTGTTCGTACGTGGCGTATGTGCTCTTCTCGTGAAGAGCTTGCGATTAAAATGTCGTCCAGATACGCGTAAGCGAAGTCTAAACCGCGACAAACTTGGTCGATGAAACGCTGAAAGTTTGCGCGGCGTTCTTTAGGCCAAATGGCATGCGCAGAAACTCGAACAAACCAAATGGAGTCGTCACGGCAGTTTTAGCGATGTCCGCTTCGGCTACCGGAATTTGGTTGTATGCGCGTACCAAGTCGATTTTGCTGAAGATACTTTTACCTGCCAGACTGGCGGTGAGATCCACTATGTGTGGGATCGGATAGCGATCAGGCGTGGTAACTGTATTCAAGGATCGGTAGTCGCCGCAAGGACGCCAGTCCCCCATGACCTTCTTCGGGACCATGTGCAGAGGCGACGCCCATGGGCTGTTGGACGGTCTGACGATACCAAGTTGAAGCATGTGGTCAAATTCGGCTCGTGCTGCCCGTAGTTTGTCTGGAGCAAGCCGTCTTGGTCGTGCGCTAACTGGTTGACCGCGCGTAACTATGTGGTGAGCGACCTCTGTCGTGACTGGTGGAAGCTCTGCAGCCGGTCGAACCAGTCGCGGGTGTTCGGAGAGGAGGCTCAAGTAGTCGGACGGTGCGTCTGCGATCCGAAATACAGGGCTGATTATCGGGGCATCTGAAAGGACACCATCAACACCTAGTTTTGTATGATCATCTAAAATTCTGTTGCGACCCGCGTCGACAAGCAATCCGAAATGGCGAAGAAAATCGATGCCGATAATTGCGAAAGGTACTGACGCAACCGTGAAAACCCAGTGAAAGTCTCTGCGGAGATTTAAATCTAGGTTCATCATGCGCTGACCGTATGAAGCTATCGGTGAGCCGTTGGCTGCCCGTAGATTGTACGTGGGCTTCGAATGCTTGTCTTGCGCGGTGGCAGGGATAACGCTCACTTCGGCTCCTGTGTCGATAAGGAAAGTGAGGCGGGAGCGCCTATCCTTGACGTAAAACAGACGGTTTGCTTGGTTATTGAATGATACGTTTGTCGTGCTAGTATGCGAGCTATTCGTTTTCCCTGAAGCAGCTGGGTCGTGCCTAATGCAGGGAGCCCGACAACGTCTAGCTCTTCCACCGTATTGGCGGTGATACCAACATACTACTTCGACGTGTTTGACATTATCTGACTGGGAACTTGTAGGGAAAATGTTGCGCTTTCGTGCCGAACGAGACGTACTCGGTGCAGACACAGACGAGCCGCAATGAACGGTAGCCAAAACGTGGTCAGCATTTGACCGTGGCACACGCTGCTTTGAAGCCTTCATTGCTGCTATCCTGCTGCGAAGTAGCGCAATTTCCTCGTCTTTAGAGTCAGATCGGTCTAGCAACTGGGAACAAACATGAGATTCGGTTTTCATCGGTGAGAATACGTCACCGGAGTTACTGGTCGTCTGCTGCGGAAAACGTTCAAACGCAGCGTCTGCCTTAATAGCTAATTCTTTCAGGGGTGTATCTATAAACATGGACAGCATTACCGGCAATGGCTCTGGGAGTCGTGCAAACCATAGCTCCTTTATCCCTTCTTCGCTCAAGAATAAGGGACCAGCGATGCGCTGAAGTTCGCGGAGCAATGCCGACGGCTTGCGATCTCCAAGCTTGAGACCATTGAGCTGCTCAAATCGAGTTCGTGCGCTGGGCCGTAACTCTTTCAAAATCGCTTGCTTCATCGTTTCATACTTTGCCTCATTCGATGGGCAGAGTAGAATGTCCTCAATCAGCGTCACAACCGACGGAGGAAGGCGTGGGACGAGCTGATTGTACCTCGGACGGTCCGCCGTTATGCCCTTATTTTCTAGTTCGATCTCGAATATCTTAAACCAAACTTCTGGACTGTGTTCCATGAAACTTGGAACAGCCAAAGTAAGCATGGTTACGCTGTGAAACGACTCAGATGCCACTCTCGAAATGTGAGTCGAAAGATAAAGAATGAACAAAATACGATAAAAGTACTAAAATTACGCAAGAAACAAATGAATACAGGTATATAATCGAGAAAAAGGAACGAACTCACCAAAAAATACAAACGAGAAAAATTGAATTCGCGCGTGCGAATCGGGGTCACCAATTTGTAGGACTAGTTAATACTAGTCCGAGACGATGCGCGGAATTAAGCGCGGATATCAGAAGGCAATTGGAGTCGGACACAGCGGACTGTATTCGATGGGCTACAACAAGAAGCGGACGGATGAAGCGAGACGAGAGCGTACACGTGAGCGCGGGAACTTACAAAGGCCGTTCAGTTCAGTTCAGTTCAGTTCAGATGGGGACTGGAACGATAGGAGAATCCCGTGCGTGTTCCATCTTGAGTGGATCGTTGAGCCAGGAATTGATGAAGTGCTCAGTTATTGATGGATCTAAAACGGAAACACCCGTATCGCACCCTGGCCAACCAGTTAATGCCCACGGTTCCTGCCCTAGCAGTCCCTGCTGTGGCAGTCACGTGAAGTAAGCAAAGGATAGGAAGAGAAATCGAACGTACAGAATAGGGAAGTGCACTTAAATAAGAAAATAATACCAATACGTGAAGAAAAGTAGAGAAAAGAAAATCGAAGTACGAAGATGCGAGTTACTCAGGAAAATGGAAAGGTTTCGTGTTGCCACCCAAGAGCGTCAAGTTGCCGCTCAAACCCCTTAACCGTAGATTCCCTGATAACACTTTCCGGAAGCATGTTCCAGCGGTCGATAACTGGGCGTGACAGCCGGATTTCCGCCCTAATCCGATCGGACCGCGGTTTGTCCAGCTTCAACGAATGACCGCGTAGAACAGACAATCTAACGGGACTGAATAGCCAAGATAAATCTGGACCAACCTTCCCAGTCAAGATACGGTAGGTTAGGATTAGGTCTCCTCTAAGCCTTCGGTAGTGCACAGAATGCATTCTGCATGAGCCGATATCCCCATCTCGTCTCCATGGTCTCCTGCTTTCCGAATACTGAGCCCATACTTTTGAAACATCGACTGGTCCAAAGGTCCGTTCGCAACACCTCGAGATTTTTGAAGGCTCATCCACTTCCCCTCAAAGTGTCTCCTTCACGATTACATTCTTTCATTTTCGCCTTCCTTATCCACTGGACGGATAACACTTCGGGCGTAGCTCCACTCTAGCCTGGTCTGACCAGTCTCCTATTTTTTGACTGTTTCCAGAAATCAGAGGCGCACGTGTTCTAGGCTATGCAGTCACAACACACCCTGCCCCTCAGCCTGAGAGCTTCGTTTGATATGCTAACGAGCTTTATATATAGCTCTGTAGTCCCGCAAATTTACTTTCTCGCGACATTCACTACTGTTATCCCCACTTTAATCTGACTGCCTAGCTACATCTTGCTGACTTATCCAGTCTCATCTAAACGCTCTTTTGCTTTCTGACCCCTCCCCAAACACTCCTGCTTCATCTTCAATCTTTCATTCTTTACGGATCCGTGTTCCGCTCGATTCTCGTCGTATTTCGCCACTTATGTTATACGTGTATATGCGCTATTTAAATAACAATTACATGCATAGTAGTACAATAGTTCAGGCATCGCCGCAATTGATTGACTGCATTCCAGATGCATTCCTTTTTTCTGTCTGTGTGGCTGTCTCTGTTCGTTTCCTTTTTCTCCCGAGTCTGTCACAGGTACGGCGACACGCACCCAAGGAATTGTCCTCCTTTTCGACAACAATACAAGGCACACAGCTCCTTTACCTGGACATGAGCGGAAAATTATAAACTTTTTGAAAACTTACTAACTGGACAAATCGATCAATTCTTCCGCGGCATGAACCACTGAGTCCAATTTATCTAACAATACCTATTCCACATATCTCTTGACTGGAGGACTTTCGACTACAGAAGGCACATTCTCCTGCCAAGACAAAGCTTGAACAATCGGTCATTCTAAGCTCTTCAATCCGCTTTGACCGCTCAAATGGCCGTGGTTACCACAATCTCTAATCAATTTCACTACATACCCAGGGGGATCTGCGATTCTTTCTTCGGAACCTATCCTGTCCTCAAAGACTTCAACATATTTCAACGTATATTCTTCGAAGCTTCACGTGGTTCTGCAGATGATCAACACATCATATCCAGAAAGAATGCTTAGTTCCTGACCTACCGATCTGGAACAGGAGTGGACCCAGGCACGCAATGGCCACTCGCATAGCGCATCAGTCAGCAGAAAAATGGGACGCAACTTGACTGCGAATAACGGAGCAAAAGAACGTTCAACAAGAAACATAGCCAGTTACAACTTGCCATTCAATGGATTGGCGGCAGTGTTTCAGGACGTGGTGGGTTTTCGCCTGGCAAGCGTTCTCTCTATAAAAAGCCACAAATGTCCGTTTAACAACACTGCAACGTGGCGAATGTGACTCGCCACCGAATAAGGTCACAGCCCATAACTTCACACTGGCAGCTCAATTAGAAGCATCTTACTGGATAGCTTGCTCTTCAGTTATCTTCCAATGGATCACTCAGGATTCTTTATCTATTATTACTCGAGGTATGACTGCGATATATGGCAGAGCGATTATGTCCAAACAAATCGTTCTTTCGCATGTTCACCATCGCACAGTTACAAGCATGGACATATGAACAATTTTCTACTGTCACTACAGTTCCCATAAAATGTCTGTACAGCTGTACATACCTGATCATGCCTCAACTGGCGTGCCTCGCATAATCGAGAATAAAAATTTATTTATTTATTTAAGTAGACGCTCGGGGTACGTCCGTCCCCGTAATCCCTCGACTAACCTAGTACCCACTCGTAAAACCCTCTCCAGCTCCATTTTGTTCCGGACGAGGCAGGGCGGACAAGCCTGGACGCAGTATTCCAGATGAGGGCGAACGAAAGCCGAGAACAGCCTCGTAAAGATGCCGCCCGTCAAGACTCAGAAAGAACGTCGGATTAACCACAACATGCGGAAACCTCTGCTTGCGGCCTTCCTCCAGTTGTCGCCGGAGTGTAAAGCCGAAGAGTGTACGACGCCTAGGTCAACCTGGCTAGATACACGGGGGAGTTCGACCCCACCGACCAAGTACTTCGCAGGAGGACAACCTCCTCCAATTCAAAGAACGGAGCACTTTGCCTGATTTATGGGCAGTAACCATAAAGTAGACCAGTCCCAAAGCTTATTCAATGCTCGTTGAATAGTTTCGGAACCTCCAGGAACATCGACAATGTTCCACAGCTTCCGACCATCAACAAATAGCAGCGATAGTACCTCAAGCTCCGCGAGTAGGTCATTCACATAGATAGAGAACAACAGCGGTCCAAGGACCGAGCCCTGCGGCACGCCGCTGAGGACAGATTGCCTAAATGATAGACCCCGGCCTACCCGTACACATTGTTCTCTACCGTCCAAGAAGGCAGTCACCCAATGAAGGGCGCGGCCAGATACCCCGTAGGAGGACAACTTTTGCGCGCGCCTCAAATGGGGTACCTTGTCAAATGCCTTCGAAAAGTCGACGAAAAGCACGTCCAGTGTGTGGCCGTTATCCACTGCATCCGCCCAATTTTCGCGAGCTACCAACAGATTCGTCAGACACGAAAATCCCTTCCGGAATCCGTCTTTTACATTGCTACGTAGATTAAATCTACCTAGGTGACTGTCCAATGAATCTCTCACCAGTTTCTCGAGGAGTTTGACTACTACGCTCGTCAGACTAACTGGCCTGTAATTTGCAGGCAGACCCCTGTCCCCATGTTTAAAGATGGGACAGATGACAGCTTCCTTCCACTCGGAAGGCAATGCACAACTGTCAAGCGATTTCTGGAACACAATAGTGAGCGGTCCACTTAGTTCCGCAGCCAACTCATGCAACAGTGTCGGGTGAATTAAATCAGGCCCAGAGGCCTTAGAAGGGTTCAGCCCTTGTAACAGCCTACGAACTGCAGTCTCCGCTACAATAAATTCAGATAGTTCTGAACCCTCTGGGGTTCTGCAAACCAGCTCAACGCCTGTCAAAGAGGTTTCCCTTACAAACGCTGCCGCATATTGCCCACTGAGTACGCAGGCCTTGTCATAAGCCGTATGCGCATGAGTACCGTCATCACGCATCAACACTGGTATTGACATGTTCGAAGCGCAGCGCCTTTTGACATAAGCGAAGAATCTTTTTGGATTCTCTGAAGCATCGTCCGCTAACCCTTTTTCAAAATTGAGCCGAGCATCCCTTAGGTGTTGCTTACACCTATTTCTAGCTTCACGGTACCTGTCATAAGTATCGGTGGACGGAGCGTCTCGGTAAGTCCGCCAACATCTAGACCTCTTTGTGAGCAGATGCCTGCCAGTGGGATCTATCCAGGGCGGCTGTGCTCGGGCCTCCTTTCTCCTTGTGACTGGTATGAAGGGAGCAGAGACCTCTGTGAGGTAGGACTTAAATTTATCCCAGGCAACCTGGACAGTATCGTCGTCTGAGATCTCACAATGGAAACCAGAAGCCTTGGCTCTCATTGTTTGGTAGTCTGCTTGCCATATGTTCGGGCGAGACTCAACCGTACTCTGGTAGCGTCTAGACAGAGTACAATTGAAGAGCAAACAAACATGATCACTGGAACCCAGTGGAGATCCGTAAGTAATGTCATCAACAAAATCGAGTGACTTAGCGAATACAAGGTCCAAAATAGACGGCACTTGGGCATCCATGTACCTAGTGGGGAGGTCAATGAACTGGTGCAAAGATACTTGGAGCGTAAGTTCAAGCAGATCAGCGCCAAATGTGCCTGACGCTGAGTCGCAAGAAAGATCTGCCCAGCAAATCTCTGGGAGGTTGAAGTCGCCCATCACCAAACACTTATTTGAGGACTGGGAGCGGATGAATTCAAGTACCTCTTTGGATACGCTCCCAGGGCTTCTATACACAATTACAACTGTAACCTGAGCCGAGGAGGTGCTAATAACAGCCGATAGAGCTTCAACAGTTTTGTCTGCCGACTGAAATAAGCAAGTCTTCAAAACGTCCAGTTTACAGCTCACATAAAGAGCGACGCCCCCTCCCTGTCGGCCAGCAGAGCGATCGCATCTAAATAGTGCGTAGCCAGGTAGATGTACTTCACCATCCGTGATGTCCTGAGACAGCCACGTTTCAGTGAATGCGAGTTTATCGGGATGAGACCCATCTACAAGCAGACCTAACTCGTACACCTTATTCCTTAGGCTGCGCACATTACTTAGCACTATCTGAAGTTTTTCGTTAGATCCAGACCTGGGTCGTGCGCTACCAGTACTGGCACTGGTAGGGCGGAAAAGGACCGCCGGCTGACCACCCGAAAACCCACTAACCGGAGACCTTGTTCACCGGCCGCTCGCATGCTTTTGAGGTTCTTGATGGCCACCCTTAGCTTCAGCCTATCGGCTAGCGGAAGATCCGGCTGAACGCTAATATTTGTACCTTTCAGCTTAAACGCAAACCGCATGAGAGCATTGCGTTCCTCCGGGGTAGAGAGTACCACACGAAGTAGCCGCGGTCGCGGGTTTGGTACGTTAACTGGGACGTTCCCCAGTCTAATTAGCTTCCTGACAGTAATGCCTGGAAAACCAGGCGGAAGAAGCTTCGTTACGCACATTTTAAACCATTGAAGGTCGTCCAATATGCGATCAGCGGGAAGGACAGCAGTAGATTCAGCCGCGTTACGGAATATAACGCTACTATCCGTGAAAGAATCGCCACGACGGGGTGTATTAACCCCACGGGTCTTTGATTCGGCACTCGGAGCAGGTGGCTTCACTACTGGTGATGGGACTGTCTTTAGCCCCTCCGATGATGTAGCAACGGCAGCGTATGTTTTTCGCTCCATTGTCGATGTCTTACTTTTGTTAGGATCATCGATTTCACCGGAAGGCTTTATAGCAGATTTTATCTACTTTTTCTTCTTGATAACAGGAGTAGGGTCCCGTGAGGCTTTTTTGCTTTGAGCCGAATCAAGCACACCTTCAGAATATGTCTTCTCGGTGAGAACCGAGATTTCCGGCAACTTCGGCTGATAAGTAGTGCGTGTTGTGATCTTCGCCTTCGCACAACCTTCAGACGGTTTGCCAAGTAACGACACTTGGCTTGTTTTTGGTGCCGAGACAACTTCTTGTTTAGCAGAGAGATTACGAGGTTTCCTGGCTCTTCTTCGCTTAACTCGAAGTGACCCTTGAACCAGCAATTCGGCGTCGATCAGCGTAGGTGTAGATACGACGTCCAAAGCTGCTTCATTTTGGTGGTCGGTAGCCATCTGGACCGGTGACATAATGATAGGTGCCACAAGCTGATCATCGGTGTAAGCGCTCAAATCTGCTTTGTTGGAGACCGGAAGCGTCGTCATAAGCAGATCAATCTTAAAGCGAAGATCTGAGAGCATCGAGAACGAACGCTCTACATTTCGCAGCCGGGTATCAAGAGATTCATCTCTCGTACGAAAGGCTGAGCGGCCTTGCCGGCGGCTGCAGCAATTGGCACAACTGAACAGCAACTTTTCGCTGGATGCCAGCGCTGCGTACTGCTCGGTATTTAGCTCCGTACAAAGCTGATGGTACCATCGGTTGCAGACATCGCATTGCATACCGCCTGAATCGTCAGTTATTGGTACATTGCAGCTTGGTCCGCCACATAGTGCGATAACCTCAGAATCCGAGCCATCAGGAACAACAGCCTCGGTGCATTTCGAGACCGACATAGTGGAAAACAGAGTGATTATAACACGTATGCAATAGATAAATGACCACAGTAAAAAGGCAAAAAACTGGGTGCAAAACGGGGTTAAAACTGGGAAAAACGGGAAAAATTACCAGTAAGCGCCAAAGACGCTTCGACCAGAACCACTTTAATCGCTCCAAGATATCTTGGATCAGAGGAAATTTGACAATAGTCAAATTCCGTTGCAAGTGTTTATTCAAACACTGTTTTCCACGTTAATTCAACTAAAAATCTCGATCAGTATGGCACGCCAGACAGTCAAGTTACCGCGTAGCACTCACAGTGTGTCGAGCCGGTTGTAAGATTAAAACAAGACGGAATAATGTACAATCGGTCAACAAATAAATTGTACATGAAAGATAAGAGTTATCTTTTTGGGCGCTTAAAGCTTAGTTGCAATAACTCACAACTTGATGTTAGCACCGCAGTGAAATTTTGTTATTTAGATTTCAGTAAGTATTTGAGGCTATGTCCGTCATCGTCCCTTACTTGAAATGATGTCACGATTTATGATAAAACCCCAGCTATTTACTTGGATTACCGCAGTCCATTGCAAGAGAACCTTCCACGTTGGAATGGTTAACTGCTGGTCTAGGTCAGGTCAGGTCAGGTCAAAATCCGTGGACAAGTTCAAGTTCAAGTTCAGTTGGGACCGGAACGATGGGATAATCCCGTGAATGTTCCTTCTTTTGCGTATCGTTGGATCGGGAATTGACAGGTCTGCTTGAGATGTTGAAAAGCCTAAAACAAAGACCGCATCACACCCTGTCCAACCAATTACCGCCCACATTTTCCTGCCCAGCAGTCCCTGCCGGGCCGGTTTATGTGAAGTAAAAGAGTGAAGGGTAAGTTAAGAAAAGAAAAGGAGGAATGTCAGCTAAATAATGATAATACCAAGGTGAGAAGAAGATTAAAAAAGAACGAAGGGAAAGTTGAAGATACAAGTCGGTTAGGAGAAGGGGAAGGTTTGGTACTGCCACCCTAGAGCATCTAATTGACGCTCGAAACCCTCTACCGTAGACTCCCTAACCACGTGCGCTGGAAGCGAGTTCCAACGTTCAATAACTCGACGCGACAAGCGAGTTTCCGTCCTTACCCGGTCAGAACGCTGTTTGTGCAGCTTCAACGGGTGACCTCGGAGACTAGGCAGCTTGGCGGGACTAAATAGCCAGGATAAATCTGGACCGATCTTACCCGTTAAGATACGGTAAGTGAGAATCAAGTCTCCTCTAATTCTGCGGTAGTGCATTGAGTACATACCCAAGCTAAGTAAACGTTCGGGATACGTTTGCCCAGGTAATCCTTGCACTAACCTTGTACCCACTCGCAAAACCCACTCCAGTTCCATTTTGTCCCTTACAAGACAAGGTGGACAAGCCTGGATACAGTACTCTAAGTGAGGTCGCACGAAAGTTGAGAACAGCTTCACAAAGATATTGGCCGTTAGGACACCGAAGGAGCGGCGAATAAAACACATCATACGGAACCCTCTACAAGCAGCCTTCCTCCAATTTTCCCCAGAGTGAAGCAAGGAGGTATGGGTGATACCTAGATCAACCTGCTGAATGACAACAGGGAGTTCACTTCCACCAACTACATAGCGCGTGGGGGGACTAGCACCTCCAATGCGGAGGACAGAACATTTCGCCTGATTTATGGGCATCAACCATAAGGTTGACCAATCCCAGAGCCTATCCAAAGCACTCTGAAGTGCCTCAGAGCCACCAGGGATATCCACAATATTCCAGAGCTTGAGGTCATCAGCAAACAATAGCGACGGTACTCCAAGCTCCTCGGGTAGGTCATTGACATAAGTTGCGAAAAGCAACTGCCCTAGAACCGAGCCCCGCGGAACGCCAATAAGAACAGCTTGTCTAAGTGAAAGGCTACGCCCCACGCGTACACACTGTTCTCTGCCCTCTAAGAAAGCAGAAACCCATTTAAGAGCGGCTCCAGATATCCCATACGATCTCAAATTCAATGATAGTCGCTGATGTGGGACAGTATCAAAGGCTTAGGAGAAGTCAACGAAAAGCACGTCCATGGCGTGGCCGTTGCCTACTGCCTCAGCCCAGCTTTCACGAGCTACAAGCAAATTTGTCAGACATGAAAATCCCTTACGGAATCCGTGCTGGGCCGCACTGAGAAGGTTAAACTTAATCAGGTGATTCTCCACCGAATCCCTGACCAATTTTTCAAACAACTTAACTACTACGCTTGTTAAGCTGACAGCCCGATAGTTCGCGGGCAGAACTCTGTACCCGCCCTTAAAAATCGGACAGATGATTGCCTTCTTCCATCCAGAAGGTAAGGCACAGCTGTCGAGTGATATTGTAAACATGCATGTCAGAGGGCCACTTAGCTCAGCGGCCAATTCATGCATCAGCTTCGGATGAATTGAATCAGGGCCAGAAGTTTTGGAAGGATTTAGCCCTTGCAAGCCTGAAGACTTGTGTCTCCGTCATGCTTATTTCAGTTAGGCAAGAATTTTCCGGAACTTTAGTGACCAGCTCAACTTGAGGTAGAGAGGCCTTATGAGAAAAGACACCAGTATACTGTTCGCTAAGTATACAGGCATTATCGTAGTCGGTATGCCCATAGGTCCCGTCCGCTCGTAGTAAAGCCGGGACGATACGGGCTTCCGCCTAACGAGCGTCCAGCTTCTTGTACTGGTAAGCGAACCAGAGCCCCCGGCACTTCGACTTTTGATGGCCTCTCCTTGCCTCTGCATAAAGAAATGAAGCAAAAGCGAGAGCAATCTTTGCTTTTACAAGGATCAACATCGGATATCAATGCGAATAAATTGGATAGGATTATATTAATTCCGGGAAAATACGCGGCCAGCACCTGTCTAGGCCTGCTTTGAAGGCAACCACAGTCTCACAATCCATTTGGTTTCGAATGCAACTTATTCCAGTTGCGCACTACACGATACGAGAAGAACTTAGCCCTGACGTTCAGGCTAGCCCTCTGCTGTTTGAGCTTCAAGCGATGTTCACGCAAGCGTTCAGAATCAGCCAGCTCAACTAAATCAGTGGGCACGATGGCACTGAGGCCCTTCATGCTCTTAAATGTTTCTATCAGATCGCTTCTCAGTCTACGCCGTTCAAGGGAAAACAACCCCAGGCTCTTTAGGCGATCTTCATACGGCTTCCCCCGTTAACCTTCAACCATCCTGGTTGCTAGTCTTTGAATCTTCTCCAGGCAAAGAACATCACCACGGAGATAGGGCGACCAAGCTTGAACACAATACTCTAAGTGGGGCCTGATCACTGCTTTGTATAGTGGCAGGAACACTTCTGGCTTAGCATTACCAGAGCCCTCCTGCGGCGAAACAATTCTCGTCGCGCTTTGTTGGCGGCGTATCGACATTGCATCGAAGGCATGAAGCTGCTCGGAATGATGACTCCTAAATCGCTTGCCTGGGTAGTGCATTGTAAGGGGAAGGGCCCAAAGGAAGTCTGAACTGCAAGTACGTCTCTACTAGTGGTCAGAGTGGTCTAGTGTGAGTATGCTTTCAGTTCAGTTCAGTTCAGTTCAGTTCGGATGGGGACTGGAACGATAGGAGAATCCCGTGAGTGTTCCATCTTGAGTGGATCGTTGAGCCAGGAATTGGTGAAGTGCTCAGTTATTGATGGATCTGAAACGGAAACACGCGTATCGCACCCTGGCCAACCAGTTAATGCCCACGTTTCCTGCCCTAGCAGTCCCTGCTGTGGCAGTCACGTGAAGTAAGCAAAGGATAGGAAGAGAAATCGAAGGTACAGAATAGGGAAGTGCACTTAAATAAGAAAATAATACCAATACGTGAAGAAAAGTAGAGAAAAGAAAACAGAAGTACGAAGATGCGAGTTACTCAGGAAAATGGAAATGTTTCGTGTTGCCACCCAAGAGCGTCAAGTTGCCGCTCAAACCCATTAACCGTAGATTCCTTGATAACACCTTCCGGAAGCTTGTTCCAGCGCTCGATGACTCTGCGTGACAGCCGGATTTTCGCCCTAATCCGATCGGACCGCGGTTTGTCCAGCTTCAACGAATCCCTGGTAGCACATGTCCAGGTCCTGTCCAATTTAGCATCCTAAACGTTCCTATGAGAGCATTAGGCTAAACTGGACAGGAAATATTACCGTGAGACGGCTAAAAAGGGTTCCTGTCCAGTTTACGTTGGACCAATGAAGATGATACTAGCGTTGACCAATAGAAATTCACCACTATGCGTGACAATTCGGTTGGTCCAGATCCCGTCATTGCCTCCCATGGGTATCCGAATACGGACAACACACTTAAACGCACTATGCGCCTAACGAATATATGGACGGCTCGGACCTAGTGTTCACCCGGTACCAGTTGCGGTAGCTTCTGGACTTGGGAACCCACCTAGGCGGCGACTCAAAACTGTTGGTCAGAAAAGGAAACCGCTCTTACCGCGCACCTGACATCACAAAGCGAAAGAAAATTAAAACCGTGGTATAGGAATGCTATATATACATGAAGGGGTGCAGTACAAAGAACATTTTTAGCAGAAAGCGGCATAGTCAATACTCTTAATCCGCTTGCGCGAGTGTCAACGTAGGAGGCTAAAGATGTGCCTAAGGAAGCAGGGGACTCACCTCATTCCCACTGTATACTTTAGTTTGCTCAACCGGTGGTCTTTTGTGCCGTGCAGAATGCAACCACGTTTTGATGTGCC
>CALYDF020002816.1:0-14040 GCA_944474145.2 Dicrocoelium dendriticum | reverse complement strand
TGAAATCTCATAAGATTAATTCGCTGCTGATTGCTGGCAGCTATCCTATGCTTTTTGTTTTGCTGCATTCTCCAGTGGCCTCCATCCCAAACGGGTAGTAGGAGGCCACGCAGTCACGTCAGCTGAACTTCCAGCAAGGAGTGCATATCGCTCTGGAGAGCCTGAAGCCGGTGGGTAGGTAAGATCGTTCGAACATGGAGGTGGTTGTATTTCCGCTGGCTTGGATAAACCCATGGAGCTCCTCACTAGGGTACGTTCCCTCTTTTGTAGACTCGCGCGATTTCCCGGCTGTTTGTGACTGCACAGCGGCTTGGTATTTCTTGCACAATGTTAGGACAAGAAAACGCTGCATTTTAGCAGTTCAAGTCACGCCAATACATGAAATGTGGGAATTCACAAAACAAATAATGCATCTACAAACATTGGCTCTATACCCAAATAGTATCACAGGCATCAGCTTTCTATTCACGGATAGCACAGCAGGTGGGTTGATAAATGTGAAAAATTAAGCGATAAGTGTACGTTGGGAATAGTATAGTACAAGATTAGCACGCGAAATTGATGTACACCAAAGAAATTCAGCGTCGCAAAGGAACTGGATTTGACAAAAATGAACACGGAAATTCTGCTCTGCAGAAAGTAATGAAAGATGCAAACTGGCCTGTCAAATGGAGCAAGAAAATTCATCCGGCGAAAGCTATCCGCTAACTAATACAAAAGTTGAACATGCTTTCCAAGTTTGAATATTGTCAGGTTAAATAATCAGGAGCCACACACCTATATGTAATGCAAAATTAGGAAGAAGATGAATGATAAGTGTCGCTTGCTCGAGATCACTGGATTTGGTTTTAACATTAGCTATCCCTCTGCGAATCGATGTCTGCAATGCGATAGAGATTTGCAATCCGATCACACAACGGGTACATCAAAATAAACCTCCAAGCAAACAAAAATGAGTAAATCAGAGAAAAGTTGAATTTTGCAATTGCGTCTTACACCCAGTCTTCCCCTAATAAGCACACATTAGTCAGGTAAACGTAAGATGAAAGTGACAGTTGAATTGTTGCACCGCGTGCGTCAACAATTATGGCGGGATCCAGTGACAATATTATCTAAGGCCATTACAGTAATAAATAACGGACCACCTTACGCTAGTCTTTGCTACGCTTATGGAAGGCTCCCCAACCGAGTATTTCCATTTGTTTGCTTCCTGGCGCAGAATACCTTGATTATCTACTTTTCCGTTATCGTTTTGCAAGTTTCTGGGATGGTTATGCATTTCGGATGACCTGGAGTGAGAAATACTGCAACTGTCCAATTGATCCCATGCGATCTCGTTAACATACTATCGCTATACGCTGTCCCAAAAGATAAGTACAATGCCCTTGCAATGTCATGCACTGTCACCCTTCTATCCGACGCAGTGAGGTCATTGACTGATTCGATCACCTCAGGAGACCTCACTTCTCTACGATTCTCAGGACTGTCTTCATCCACAACACTGCTCCGTCATTCTGTAAACACTTTTGTCCACTTGTATACATTTTTCTGCTGCAAAATCTGGCACCATACACTGTTAAGATTCTCCTATGAATTTCAACGGGTTTGCAATATTCAGCAAACAAAGCTTGATAACTGACCGCTGTTCAATCCTGGGTCATGCTTCTTGGTCGGCCATCTTTGTTAATCGCCAGAAACCTCAAAGCATATTTTTCCATTTGCAAAATAAATTACATTCATGTGAAAAAGACCTAAAACATCAAAAATAAAAAGTAAGCTATCTGTATTAGAATTTCTTATACCGAAAAATTCACCTTATGTATTGAGTGTTCCTCTTAGTTTGTGGTCTGCACACAATCCTCAATAGTGTCCACTAGAAAGTATGTGTCTTCTGTCGTTTCTGTCACGGAAGGTGACTCCTACGCTTGATACATTTTGTTGCCGGATGCCTTGGGTCTCGAGCACTGCGAGGTCACGCTTTGCTTAGGGCTGTCATGTATGGACAGCGTAATCGACGTTGGGACGCATGTAGACTTTGAGCATCAGATAGAAGCGGATGAATCCAAGTCACGTGTGAAGTCCGCAACAGAAAAGCATGTGGGTTACCACATTTAAATCGGACTGGGCCTGTCTGGAACAATAGAAGTTGTCCTGCACCAGTTCCTGACTGTAGTTCTCCAGTTGGTGTGCCCCATATCTATAGAACAACGTAGCACCTGTATAATTTGAAAGCAGTGTATTTGTTACCGACAGATTCCAAGCCTCACCGAGTCCGCGATGGAGGGTTTTAGGGTCGTCAAAACCCTTGATAGCCCGCCAAACTCTTGTGTCATTCGCTTGAAGTAAAAATGGTAAGGTAACAATCCCCATAAAATGTTCAGTAAAACGAAGTACTGGCAAGGCCAATGTACTGATAATTTCGCTACGCCGCACTCCAGTCAAATGGCGTTGGATACCATCCTCAAAATGCTTTGCCGCAAAGAAATTTACCGATTTATACTAATATGGGGTCGCTATTGTCGTAATGCTGTAGTTTGCAAATAAGAATACAGTGATCCACGTGAGCGAACGCTTTAGAAAATTGGAATTAGGTAGAATCGGCACCTGTCCATTTGTCGACAATTTCAGTCCAACTGTCACGTGCTATCAGAAAATTCGTGGTACACGATCCGTGTTGACGGAAACCGTGCTGCTCTGACGTATTGGTGTCGTTCCTTACCAAACAGTCCATCTGTGCGTCTACATTGAGTAGTTCCATGACTGGCGAATACAACGAGATGTGTTACGGGACGACGATAATTATGCTCAGTCCGACTTCCTTCTTTTGATGTGGTAACGATACCCCGTTTCCAATTTGGCGGAACTAGGTTTTCTTCTAGATAACGCTGAAATCATCCATCAACTGGATTGGCTAGGTTCAAAGCTGTGGTCTGCAGTGTTTTTAAGTGTATGTTATCTGCTTCAGCAAAGCATTGTGTTCGCAAAACCAGTAGTATTTTAGCTGAATTAAACTGATGGTAGTGTGGCAAAAGCAGAAGTACCATACGTGGAATTAACCGCTTCGAAATTCGGTGAGTACTTGGCCTTATAGCATTGTCTGCCAATTACACTGTGTATACTGCTCAGTCGTCATGAGTGGTGGGAATATGCCATGCACCTTGCAAAGTCTGTCGACGTGTTTGTGAAGAGACTCATTATTTCAAGAAAGCATTTCAATAATTCATGCTAAGGTATCAACAATTATTCACGAACCAACTCTACCGTTATTGCTCTAAACTACTTTCGCCGTTCATTTTTCTGCGCTAGCATTGTTTTTTAAATACGCCATTTCCGATATCTCATGGCCATATCCTTTATGTATTCGGCTTCCTAAAAGGGATTTTGTTTCGAGTGGATGGTGCAAAGCTTATGACGCGCATGCTTTTGCAAATAGTGATGTAATGGTTTTTAAGAATATTCCCTAGGCCAGCTCTTGGGTGCACTATGTCGTTAATGTACAACGAGCGTTTCCGTAGCAAGCATACAATACTTGCTCACATGTAATAGACTGCAGCCTTTTGGGCTCTGCATTAAGGTATTCGGCGTAGCAATTGAACTCGAGCAGTGAAGGCACGTCATCGCTTCGCCCCAAATGATATCTCAGATCCAGTCAATCAACCATGGAATTCTCTCTGGTGAGCACTGGGTCTAACATCGTTGATTCATTCGCTGTTCTGAGCATAATTGAAGTCTCCTCTTTATGGAGTTAGGGTGTGCTAGAGACTATCTCTTTCAGGTATATTCTGAACTGTCATCCATAGATTGCTGTTCTTTCCAGACCATGGATGTTTACATCCACTGTAACATGGAGATGGATTGATTCCTAATTTATCACAAAAGAAGATGCAAATACTATTTTGTGGTTCATCTCCAGAGTAGGTTCCGTCGGTCTGTATACAACGGACACAAAGCATTTATCGTCGTCCTTAAAACACTTTGCGCCAAAGAACACAAGTGACGCGCATAATTTTCATCGTCAAAATGTTCATAGCGAAGGTGTGTTTCGTAATCAAGTAACCTTTCCTTTTCTCAAATCTAGGCGTCGTTTCAGAAAAGCAACATGCGAGAAAGATTGATCTGAGTGTCATTAATCTCACAGTAAGACAGTTTTCGACAACATTTTATGTCACGAGGCTCTGAACTCTATTCCGGTAATGGAGTTCGACCAACCAAGCAATAAAGACATGTGTCAGCTACACGCCGGACATTTTAACGCTAACTGAAATTTAGTTAGTAAGAATGGAGACTGTGCAGAGATTTGAGTGATTGGCCATCAGCTATCTTGTAAGGTGTTCTTGTTCATTAAAATTCGGTTGGCTTATAAGACTGCACGTAGTTGTCCGGGCTTTGATGTTCGCTTGTAATTAGTTTCATTCCGTTTCATAGGATGCATGGCCATGTATTTTATAACTATTTTAGGTGTGCAGGAGCTTTTGCGCTTCCGATAATCATGTGCTAACAATTCTCGTCAAATGTCTACATGCCACGGTACAGCATCCCTTCGATTTTACTGATGTTCCATTAACCAGTTGCATTCGGAGTTGTGTAAAGTATGCGGTCTTAGTAGATCAAATATCTTTCTAGGCCTTAGGAGTAACAAGGATTCTGTTTGAAATTTTCAGCACGGATTCCGTTAATTAGGCATAATCATGTATGTTATCGGAAACGATTGTAGTACCTCTTGAATTGATTCATTTCATTCAGTTGTGAGCAGAGCTCTCTTGAAATAATTTACCAAGCTGTCAGCTTGCCCGTTTGATTGTGGATTGTAAGGTGAGCGCACGTGCTCTATACCGCGTGGCATCTCAAATGCAGCAAAGCGTGAGGAGGTAAACTGTTTTCCATTGCCTGATATTGCATTTTCCGAAAACCGACCCGACTGACGTATGTGCTAATAGCCTTTGTTAAATGATTCGACAATTGGAAGATTCTCGGACCACTTTCTGTATGCATTGATGATATGTAGGAACTTCTTTCCTCTTGCTGGCCCGTGCAATATCATGGTGAACTCTTGACCATGCTTTGTGGTCGTCGGTCAGAAGAATGCTTAGTAGCTCAGCATGGATTTAGCTGCTAAGGCACAATTTGAGCACTACCGTGTAACTCCTGAATTTCGACATACGCACACACACAAATAAAAATGACTCCTCGTCATTGCTTTCATTCTTTTGGAGAGGGTAGGTAATATGAAATGATATAGCATATTTGCTCGAAGGTCCTTTGGGATTACGAGGCTTTCATTAAATAGGATATAATCATGGCATTGGTTCATTGAGGATTCACTCTGACTTGAGCTGACTAATAGAAGTAATGGAGCATGTCCGGGAAAGGTGCTGAGGAAGGGGTTCCTAGTATTTATACTATAGCCAGTATTGATCTGCTTTGGGCACGTAACAATCATGGTTATTGTACTTTCGTTGATTGATGATTATTAGCATCTTCCAACGCAAAATACTGCTAACATTTTCCAAATGACAAAACTTGACAATATAATTGTTACATCATATTTAACTTGTAGTAACTCGTTTACATCTGATATCAAAATGCGAAAGTGGCAAGTTTGCCCCTATTCGATGTACACGCTGTTCTCAATTACTATTTCCTAATCATGAGGTATTCGTATTATTTGAGTGATGTGTCGCATAGTAAGCTATTTCTTTATAGGCATTCGAAACACTTGCTTTTGGGTTATTTTTGCAACGCATCGCGTAGGCATTGATAACAAGATTTTCTTTCAATTTTTTTTGTCCGTGGAATTATACTCTCTTTTAACTTACTCCACGCATGGAATATCTGCCATTTTGCTTCATACACACATTCACTCCTACGGTTTGAGCCCTTTCCCGTATGAAACTAAACGGAAAACACAGGTTTGGTATTAGTATTTTCACCCAAAAGCATGGCGGTCCAAAGACAGTACATCGTTCCATGTAAGTAAGTGTTGTGGATTAACCAAGTATCCTTTTGTTATACCGGCATTGATTTCACTCAACAACAATTTCGCCTGATGCGGGCATACTTGGACACACGAAGAATCATTATAATATCGTTGGTAGTGTCTACACTTTGTGCAATCGGAATCAAAGTCACAAAGGGATTTGCATTGAGAGATTCTCATAGTATGCAGGGTGTAAGATAAGGCAAGCAGCATTTGTCCTAAGCGATACCAAGAAATGGAAGATCCTCGGAAAGACGGTGTGCCATCTCCCGTGTGTCCCGATCTCCTTGAGTAAAGGTACCTTGTGTTTCTTCTGTAAACTAGAATGCCATGCCATGCTTCATGGTGCTGAAGATATGATGTACGTAAAAAAGCGAAAGTAAATTACCAAGGACTCTTACCAGTATGACTAGTTTGTGCAGTGGACAACAGTTGCTCGTTTATATCACTTGCATCCTAGCCGAGAGGTATACCGGAATCCAAATGAGTTGTGAAATAAATAATGGAAAAAGCAGTTTGCATATCTACCGACAAGCAGCATACGATCCCTAGATCGCAGCAAGCATTTGTACGCAGAATCTGTGGCATACAGTTCCGTGTCAACAGAATCAGGAAAAGGAATTAGGTATGTAAAAATATTTTCCAACAAACCATGCTAAATACAAATGGTGCCTTGCTTGTTTGGCAAACCCAGGATGCGTTCGTCTGAATTTCGTTTTGTTTATATGTATACTCTACCCATTTCAAAGGCACATTTCAGTTAACCTCAAGAACGCTCCTTTGAGGAGCGGAAGGAAAGGTGTGGCAGAAGCACAAGTTTCAGTAGGTGGTGCCAGAAGAATATATTGTGTGCGTTTTTCTAATGCCTCATATGTTGCTAAGACCAAGTTTCCTCAATGTATCCGGAGATAGCTATAACATAAAAGTGTTCGACGCATTTGTAGAAATGAGAAAAGTTACTGGGGCTAATCGGAATGTGGAAAACTTTGAACATGCGCGTATATTAGGGGCAAAGTGCTCTACAAATTGACATATCTCACTAAAAATAGAGTCAATTTATTTTCTGACTGACAGGCTTTGCGATCAGTACATAGCCCGATTACCGTTGAGATATGTAGTGGTTTGTTGGTTTGCTCATCGAGCAGAAGCTTTAACGTTTATTTTTGCCCCGCAACTGATGTTTCCAGATTCCCAGCTTATGCGAAGGTTACCGATTTGATTTTTAACACCGGTTTAACAACAACGTATTGACTCAAGACGGGTTGTATTTATATATAAATACCAAATTATGATCAGAGGAAGAGGAGGTGGCGCAATATTCAAATTACAATTTTTAGTGAAGGAATATTTGGTGACAAAATTAATGTCAGCTTAGGAGCGTGAGATTTATGAATAACCAGATACACGGTGGTTAACTCATCATTCAGCAATCGTGTGGCTTTCTAATGCATCCCAAAGTGCCATTTATGACAGTCAAAGAAAAATATTTCTAGTAATGTTTGGAGGAAATTGAATCTCCATAATCTTTATTCATTTATTTATATTACTGGCACGCTGCTGTAAGTTCATTGCGCATTTTCTTTTGCATCAAATAAGCAATCTTATCCATCAGCCTATAGTGATATAAAACATACTTATCTCAAGAATAAATTATCAACGTTTGCAGACAAAGCCCATATTTGAGCACCAAATTAATATTCCATTTTACATGCGGATATAGTTGGCTTGATTCCCAATGGTTTATCTGAACACAATCACCTAAGTCAACTCAGGCTCCGCTATCGTCAGAACGCCTGCGAATACATTTACTTCGTTTCCTAGCATTTCCGTCGAACTTACGTTAAATTAGTCTCCTCAGTCTTTTAAAGTCATGGTTGGTTGCTTGGTGAACGTTTACCACTGCAAAGATCCACGCAGGCTTTTCAAAGCATAAACCCCCCAGCGTTTGGCACAGAGCATCCGACTCAGAAAACTCCAGAACAACGAGTAATTTGCTTTCTACAATCTTTTTACGTTGCATAGAATCGTATAAAACAATGAAATTACAATTCATCGTTTGAGACTACATTACTATTTCGCTGTGCGCGTACCACCCAGTCGATCTTTCTACTCTACTATTTTTATCCAGCGCGCAGAGGCAGTTTAAGTGACATGTTACATTGCAGCATGGTGATGTGCTTTACCACAGTGGAGTATCACTCAGTCACACAAGCCAGCCTCAACTGAAACGTTCGGAACACTCACTGTTTAACATTTCTATGCACGTTCTCACACTGTGGTAAGCGTAGCGACTACCAGTGATGAAACAACATTGATATTTTCAGGAGTTTCACGCAAGATCTGCACATGCCAACGTGGGATTTCTGGTTATATGCAAAGCATACCCGCATTAAAGGGAGGTTTGGAAACCATCCGTTGGTATATTATTTTGGGAACGTTTCGCCTTTGACACAAAGTTTCGTCAGACCAGGTTGACCAGTGCAAATGGGTGGGCATTTTATAGCGATCAGGGACGAAAACCGCGTTATCCGAGCCTTGGGTCCTGATGTCATTACATCAACCGTTCGTGATGTCACCTCGGGTGGTTTAAACACAGTAGGCATAGTTCAAGTTTTCCGTTGTGCGTCTTGACATTGACGGATAAGCCCATAGTGTTGACAATGGGATTTCGTTGGCACTTTCCAATCTGATACACAGAGAGCTATATAATCGCAGAAAAGCCTGCTTGACTTTTGCAATAGGTTGGCAGAATTCAGCACTGAAAAACCAGAGGTAACATTACAAGAATATTAGGAAGTTTATGGTTTTATTGGAAACGGTGCTTTGATGATATAACACACGAACCGTCATGTGGGACTAGCATTTTTAATGATAGATGTGTCTGGATTCTCGACAACACTCACTATGAGGGCAAGGTGCTGACTGACATATTTCACTTCATTTTTGCGTTTATCGAGCAAACACACCCATCCTGACCGATTACTCCAAGTTAACCTCCTTAGTTAGCATGTTGCAATCGTTGTTCCATTCGTCAACTTTCAAGCGTACACTTATGGCTTACGCTCACAAATTGACATTTGGTCACGTTAAACTGGAGCCGGTTCTCAGATGACCATATATTATTCCCGGCCGAAATCGCTCTGCAGAGCAGTGTGACCATTTACTATCCTGATGTCATTATCCATTCCATGGTTTGTACAATTTAAGAAGCGCGACTGGTTTACACGGGAACCATTGTTGATAAAGTCTAGGAATATTCGTAAATTCACTACCGAACTATGGGATGTACACATTGGACATCAGTTGCGTTGGAAGTGGCGTTAGGGACCCTCCAGTCCAATTGATATTGAAAGAGATAGTCACGCAACTCACAACACGATAACCGGCGCTATAGGGTTGAAGCACGTGAATGATGATGCAATAACCTAGCAGTTTGGAAAACGTTGTTAAATCTAGTTGGAAGACGTTGTTCATGCTCCGGCATTGACAAAATCCGTGCAGCTTGTTACGGCTGGCAGCAAATTTGCAGTTCGGTACCAGTTTTGACGGAAAGCTTGCTGCTGTTAATCTGCGGTGTTTTTACTCTAACTTTGTGTCATGAGCGCTCTTGAAGTAATACCTTCCATGAACCTAGACCGCACCGGAAGTAAAGTTCTTAAATGAGATTTCGACAAACCTGCTGATTGCCGCCGGCATAATTAAGAGTAACTATACGAGGATTTCACAATATGAGAACCTGCACTCCATCAATGCGTCGTTGAAGGTATCTAGCTAACATTTCTGCAAGGTTCATGACGACAGTCTTTAATTATTTTTATGTCCTCCGCATCAACATGGCTACGCCTCCTCACCTGATTTGCTGCAATGTTGGATGCGTAGCCTAGTGCTAATGCTGTGTGGGCTGTTTTAAATATATATGTGCTGATGAACCACTTTGGAACGTGTGCATTAGGTAAGGCAGAAGCGTGCTTGCTGAATCATGTGTAGTGGGTTTCGTAACATCTGCTGCAGGTAGGACGAATATTCCGCGATGTACTGGAGGCAGCTTGTTGACTTGGATACACATCATTTGTGGATTAGTACTGAATTTCTTCGCTAAACCACGTCGGCGCTGGAGTTTACCTTCACTCACCAGCTAGACCAGTGGTTTTCTTACGTAAAGTAGGAACTAATGTCTGTGCACAGGGGTAGGCTGTAAAAGCACGCTAGGCTACATTAATTAGGGCCTTACATTTTTGAGTCCCGCTGTTACGTTCGTTTTCAAAGCAATGAGCTTAATTTCCTACGCACTTGCTACTGGCCTTGTGAACCGGGCTAGACAATTCATATAAAAGAGCTCGGATGGTTTCTCTGCTACTAATGGAAATTTGGTTACTTGGACGAGGTGGGACAGTCTGTCGTAATGTGTGACACTATGGGATGGCTCTTGTTTTCGCTGATGTATGTCGTACCTGTATTAGTGGAAGAGCAGCGTCGCATGACACCTGCGGTCAAGCAGCGCATTTACGGTTACGGTATACATCAATTAGTTCCGCGATTTAAGAACAAAGTCAAAACTAGTTTTTACGTCTTACGTTCTTGGTCGATTGGGAAAGTTGAGATGGATGTACAGCGGAAATTCGTCGATTACTTCTTGTCCGTCCGCCTCGAGTAGTTCACAGATACAAGCTGGAAATTCGAATGTATGCAGATTAAAGACATCCCAGAAGCACGCGACTGGATTATACTTATAGGTCTCGCTTCTTTGCAACATCTGCACCGTGATCCATTTCTAAGATGGACATTAGAGTGTTATAGACTATCACTAGTAAACGCAAATCATTTGGCATGTAACAGAATCGACACCTTGCGTATATGTAGCGTCAATAAGCTCGAGACAAATGATAGATTAGTGAAACGGGATTAACCCTCTTTTGCTGTATAAATCGTGCCGTAAGAGAATCATGCAGTTCATAGCCATTTAGCAGCGGCAATAACTGTGTTCCACCGGGCTACTCTTATCATGACGACCTCCAAGATGTTGTGAGCTGACTAGTATGATGCTCGGTTGATTTACTGTGAAGACTGTAGGAGTTTGATGCAAGCAAATTCTGGTCACGGAGATAGAAGTGCTTCTTGGATGTGAATTTCAGGTGAGAGAATCCGTCGATTATTGTGAGGTCGGCTGCTATTCGTTTTATTATTTAACAGCCGATGCAGTGAACAGAGCCATTCCGGGTTGCTGTGTAGAATGCTCAGTGTCCGCGAGTAGTTGTTCACCTTGTCCCTCTTCCACTTCCAGTACGCAGTTGACTTTTGGCTGGGTGGCACATGAGGTCACCTTATCCATGGTTATCTTGCATTTTCTTAGCGTGATGTATGGCCGCTGGCCGAAAGTATCATACATTTTTCGTGAAATCAGGCACACACTGGGTCGAGCCGGTATAGAATTACAGGGTGACCTACCCATTATCCTAAGCCCACACGGCATTGGTGGCAGTTAACTGGCAACGAAGCGTACTGCTGACGCTTGTTTAAGTATTTCAGATTACGGAAATTTGCATGTTATGCCACATCTTATTCTCCTTTTCTGTTATTCGTTTGGATTACAACGTTATGTTCATCACTCGGGGTCATGCGACGTAGTTGGGGGCTAATGATAACTTTAATGTCATGTTGGCCATCGTGTTTTCGAGAGATCACTCTTTAAATTGAAGCGCCGTATATCCCAGTTATGTAGCTTGCTTCGAGACTGAAGTTTAAGGGTTCTATGGACAATAATTGATTGCACATCCCTTTGTACGGATTTTGTTTGCGTTTCTGACGCTCATTACAAGCGCGTCCGGATAATACGAACAGCTGTAGGGAGACAAGTGGATGACATTATGGTTGTGGCCGATAATGACTTGAGAATTATTGGGCGAATTCCATCACGCCCGACAGCATTAGTCTCATCAAGACTGGCCAACAGCTTGCGTGCTTCTTCAACACTGCAATCCAGCTGTCTGATTCCATAGCTTTGGTGCCCGTCTAAGTAAGTACAGACACCAGGTCATTTGTAAGTACGGAAATGAAGTGCTCGTGCATGGCTGACGCAAGGTCCGTGCTCGAGGTTAGTAGCTGATCCCCTTCACAATGCCACATTGTTCACAAGCTGCAGGCGCAGCCTTACGTAAGCAATGATCCACTTGAGAGCCCACTTTGCTGAGACTGCAAGCTGTTCTTTGAAGTTTCTGCACACCAGTGTTTATATGCCTTTGCAGAAATGACGCTGTCAATTGTGCAGATGCAGACAACCAAACTAATTTTCCAGTTAGCGTTGACTTCCAGCCAATTTACTGCAATCATTGTCGAACAAACGTGGCCTGCTTATCTTAAAATGCTGGCACTTATGGAGTACAAAATTGACGCATGACTACCTTACCCCTTCATTTATAACAATGGTAGAATTTCACCACATCTTTACTCACTCAGACAGCCGTCACACACTTGAAAAAGCGCTATCCGCATTACATCCTTTCGGGAATCGTTAGCAATGCGCAATCTATCGGACCCTGGTAGGGCTCGAACCCACAACTCGACTTTTGCCAGTCCGTGGTTGAGACCATTGAGCTATGGGGGACGGCAACGACCATCGTAAATAAGTTAATATATGTGATATAGCGCCGCTCAGTTTTCACGGAATTACACGTTACTGGCGTGCGGATGACGGTGTATCCCCCTCAACAAGCGACAAGTTTACCAAACTGAAGCCGCCAATTACCTTATGGCCTTATAAGCCGTTTGGTCTGCGTACTGATTACAGAGAAGTCGTAGGGTGCCATTGCATAGGTGGAATTTCGTGAGCGGGGATAAAAGCAGACAAAAATGACATTTCTTCAGAAAAGTGGTTAACGCGAAATGAACACTGCGTTTTGATTTATTGTAACACTGCATAGTTGAACTTCGTTTGCCGTTATGTTAGATCCCGTCCAATGTGTTCGAAACGGGTTTATGTGGAAATAAATTTCATACAATAATGCACACGAAGCTCAATTAGGTTACACCAATCTTTAGCATAGTTACTCCTAAGGTTGTCCACCTCACTATACTGGCTACTTTGATCTAGTCACCGAGTAGTCAACTTGGGTAGCTCATAAGGTTACGCATTAACAGTCGCCGAAATTTTGGTTGAAACATTATCAGGCTGTATATGCTAAGGCAATACAATTAATCACAAGAAATAGCTTCATCAAGTCTTCGATAAAGAAGCTTCTACAGATTTCTGTCCTAGCGACAGAAATAAAAGAAGTAGGTTTGCGCTAGATGGCTGTATCAATAAAAGTGGAGGAAACGTTCCTACCTTTAGCATTTTATTTTACTCAATACCACCATGTACGCCGATTTGATGGGTATAAGCAAGTGAGTCACAGTGCGGAGACAAAGCGTAACTGCTTTAGCAAGCGTCACTTTATGGAAAAAAATACTCATAACTTTTAAATCTGTTGACGTCAGCGATAACATTTGGCACATAAGAGATTTTGATGCTGATAGCTTTTTTTGCCGATACAGTAACCGCTTTCGTTAGTGCGGATAATAATGGTTCACACTTCCGTTGGATAGGAAGGACAACTTAGACACGACGGTACTACGCTTAGCGATTATTGTACAGCGTGATATACATTGTAAAGTACCAAACCAGAATACCAAGTAGGAAAATTTTTATAAATAATATTAGACCATGAGACATTCAATATCAGTCCAATTGTATTCTCGGTAAGTAACGTAATTGCCTGCTTCATAAATGTACTATTCTAATTATCTGAACTCTATACTGTGTGTTCTTTTTTTAAAACCTGAATAGCTTCGGGCGTTGCTAGCCATTAAACCGTCGAGGATTGTTTGCACGGCTGTCTTGTGATTCGGAATCATTTGGTGGTGCCATATGACCAAGGTGGAATGTAAGCTGTTTTCTGACCTTACATCACTTGGCTCAGTTTTGCTGTCTACATTTGCACGCAAGAAAATCAGCTATTAATCCACAAAAACTGTGGTTTTAAATTTCAGCGTGAATATGCAATGCACGTACAGAAGTGTCATGAATG